>PVIH01003060.1:45980-77815 GCA_004025045.1 Sigmodon hispidus | reverse complement strand
CGTCTCTTTCTGGTATACACCCAGAAGTGGTATTGCTGGGTCCTTGGGGAGATTGATTCTCAATTTTCTGAGAAACTGGCATATTGCATTCCAAAGTGGCTGAAAAAGCTTACACTCCCACCAACAATGGAGGAGTGTTCCCCTTGCTCTGCATCCTCTCCAGCATAGGCTGTCCTCTGTGCCTTTTATCTTAGACAAACTAACAGGTGTTAGGTGGTATCTCAAATCTGTTTTGATTTGCATTTCTCTGATGGCTAAAGATGAAGAGCACTTTTTCAGGTGCCTTTCAGCCATTCTTAGTTCCTCTGCTGAGAATTCCTTTTTTAGATCTGTACCCCATTTTTTGATTGGGTTATTCAAGGTTTTGGGCTCTAGATTCTTGAGCTCTTTATATATCTTAGAGATCAGTCAGTCCTCTATCACTTGTAGGGTTGGTGAAAATCTTTTCCCATTCTGTAGGCTGTCGTTTTGTCCTATTGAAAGTGTCCTTGGCTTTGCAGAAGCTTCCCAGCTTCAGGAGATCCCACTTATTGATTGTTGGTCTTAGTGTTTGTGTCACTGGTGTTATATTTAGGAAGTGGTCGCCTGTGCCAATTCGTAGAAGTATATTTCCCACTTTCGTTTCTATCAAGTTCACAGTGGTTGGGGTTAAGTTGAGGTCTTTGATCCACGTGAATTTGAGTTTTGTGCAGGGTGACGGGCTTGGATCTATTTACATTTTTCTATACATTTCCATCCAGCTATGCCAACATCATTTGTTAAATATACTATCTTTTTTCCATTGAATGTTTTGGGCCTCTTTGTCAAAGATCAGGTGTTCATAGGTTTTTGGGTTAATGTCTGGATCCTCAATTATGTTCCATTGGTCCACAAGTCTGTTTTTATGCCAGTACCAGGCTGTTTCTATTACTGTAGCTCTATAGTATAGCTTGAAGTCAGGGATGGTGATACCCCTTAAGGTTCTTTTGTTGAGTAAAATTGTTTTGGCAATCCTGGCTTTCCTGTTATTCCAAATGAAATTGAGTATTGTTCTTTCAAGGTCCAAAAAATATTGTGTTGGGGTTTGGATGGACAGTGCATTGAATCTGTAGTTGAGGTGTGTTTCTTGTAGGCAACAGAAGGATGGCTTCTGTTGTTGTATCCATCTTGTTAGTGTGTGACGTTTTATAGGAGAGTTGAGACCATTGATATTAAGGGAAATTAGTGACCATTGATTCATATTTCCTGCCATTTTTGGTGATAATTTATTTGTATTTCCTTTCTCTGGGGTATTCTTCTGTGGAATTATTGATTGTTTATGCTTTCGTGGGTGTATCTGGTATCTTTAGGTGGAGTTTTTCCTCGAATACTCTCTGTAGTGCTGGACTGGTAGATAGATATTCTTTCAGTCTGACTTTGTCCTGATATACCTTGTTTATTCCATCTATGGTAATTGATAATTTTGCATTGTATAGTATTCTAGTTTGGCAGCCATGCTCTTTTTGCATCTGTATAACTTCTGACCAAGCCCTTCTAGCTTTCATCGTTTCCATTGCATAGTCAGGCGTTATTCTGATGGGTCTGCCTTTATATGTGTGTTGGCCCTTTTCTTTTGCAGCTCTTAAAATTTTTTCTTTGTTCTGTATGTTTTGTGGCTCATTATAATATGGCACGCTGACTTTTTTTGGGGGGGTCATATCTATTTGGTGTTCTATAAGCTTCTTTTTTCTTTATAGGCACTTCCTTCTTCAGGTTAGGGAAGTTTTCTTCTATGATTTTATTGAAAACATTATCTATGCCTTTAAGCTGGTATTCTTCTCCTTCTTCTATTCCTATTATTCTCAAATTAGGTCTTTTCATGGTGTCCCAGATTTCCTGAACATTTTGAGTTATGGCTTTTTTAGTTTTACTATTTTCTTTGACTGATATATCTATTTGAGCTACTGAGTATTCTACTTCAGAGATTTTATCTTCCATCTCTTGAACTCTGTTTGTTATGCTTGTATTTGTGGTTCCAGCTTTTTTCTTCAGATTTTCTATTTCCATCTTTGCCTCATTTTGTGCCTTTTTTATTGCTTCCATTTCAGCTTTTAGTTCCTGACATGTTTCTTTCATAGATTTGTTCATCTCTTCCAATCTTTTGTTTGTCTTTTCTTCTGTTTCTTTAAGGCTATTTTTCATATCCTCTTTGAGAGCTTCGATGATCATCAAAAAGGAATTTTTGGTGTTGCTTCCTTCTGTTTCCTCTTCATTGCTCCATTCTGGTCCTGTATTTGTAAGATCGCCATGGTCTTCTGGAGTTACCATGTTGTTCTTTGTGTTATTATGTAATTTTTTGCACTGACGTTTGCCCATGGTTTCAGTGGTTCACGATAAGATGGCTCTTGTTCAGTTGTGGCACTCAGGCTTGTGTGCCTCCTGTCACCTCCCTGGGCAGGGTCTGAGTCTGTCCTTCAGAGACCCAAGAAGTTATCTGTTCGCTCAGTTGGAGGTCGAGGTGGGTAGCCCTGTAAATTCCCTCAGCAGCAGCTGTGGGTATGGTGAGAGGCAGACTTTATCTGTGCCTGCTATAGAGTTTGCTGGGACTTACTCTGCAGAGAGCACCCGGCCCTAATCCATTTTTCTAAATATACTTTTACAAATGGCTCAAAGTACAGTTGTCAATTTAATTTTTCTGTGTACATACATACTCAGCCATGCCAAGCAATCTGATATTTCTCATAATGCATCACCATCAATATATAAACCAAGCTTCGATACTTACAGAGAATCTGAGGCACTGCCTTTTGTTCTTTTAAGAAGTAAAATGGCAAACAGGTCAAAAATATTCAATGGAAAAAAGATAGTAGCTTCAACAAATTATGTTGGCATAACTGGATGGCAGTATGTAAAAAAAATGCAAATAGATCTAAACCTATCACTCTGCACATAACTCAAATCCAAGTGGATCAAAGACCTCAACATATAACAAGCTATGCTGAACTTGATAAAAAAGAAAGTGGGAAATACCTTCCAATGCATTTGCACAGGTGACCACTTTCTAAATGTAACACCAGGGGCCCAGACACTAAGAAAAACAATCAATAAGTGGGACCTCCTGAAACTGACAAGGTTCGGTAAAGCCAAGGATACTGTCAATAGGACAAAATGACAACCTACAGAATAGGAAAAGAATTTCACCAACCCTACAAGAGACAGAGTATTGATCTCTAAAATATATAGAGAACTCAAGAAACTGGAGCCCAAAACCCTTAATAACCGAATCAAAAACTGGGGTTCATAACTAAAAAAGGAATTGTCAGTAGAAGAATTACCAATGGCTGAAAGACTTGAAAAAAGCTCAACATCTTTAGCTGTCAGAGAAATGCAAATCAAAATAACTTTGAGACACCAACTTACACCTATCAGAATGGCTAAGATTAAAAACACAAATGACAACCTATGCTGGAGAGGATGCAGAACGAGGGGAACACTCCTCCATTGTTGGTAGGAATGTAAACTTGTTGAGCCATTTTGGAATGCAGAATGGCTGTTTGTCAGAAAACTGGGAAGTAAGACCAGAACATAGCTAAATGGCACAGTGCCTCTCTTCTGCATTGATGGCTTCTGGCATGTGTGTGGGTGAGGAAAGTCTTGTTTTCTTTAAAGGTCTGTATTGTGGTATGAACCCACCTTGAGATATGTTTTAAATGAGGTTTATTTTGTGAGAATCACTTACAAAACAGAGAAGGTTTTAAGAGGAAGTGAAGCAATAACCACGCTGCACCACACAAATCACTCGCCACTGGCCAGGCACTGTGCATGTCCCAGAAGCCCCGCCCAATCGTGAGAGCTCCCGGCCCTGAGCAAGAAAAACTCCAGCTTTCTGTCTCTCTCCAGGTGTTGTCCAAAGCTCATTCACATTGACCACGCCCCTCTCGGCTTCTGATTTCTCCCTACAGGTCTGGTCACAAGGAGTTTAATTATGCTCCAGTAAGCAAATGAGCAACATGAATGGCTGTTCTGTAAAAGGGGAGATCATAAGAGTGGGCATGATACTGAGAGGTCATATATCTGAATTTGAGGGGGTGCATGATGTAGAAACACCAAATAATAAATATATATATATATATGAAAAAATCTAAACAAAAAAAGAAAGAAAGAAAACTGGAAATCAATCTCCCCAAAGATCCAGCAACACCACTCTTAGTCATATACCCTAAAGATGCACATTCACACTCCAAAAGCATAAGCTCAACTATGTTCATAGCAGCATTATTTGTAATAGCAAGTACCTGGAAACAACCTAGATACCCCTCAACTAAAGAATGGATTAACAAGCTGTGATACATCTACATAATAAAATAAAATTTTTTCTACTTAGCAGTGAGAAAAAAATGATTTCCTAAAATTTGCAGGAAAATGGATGGATTTGGAGAATATCCTCCAGAGTGAGGTATTACAAACCCAGAAGGATAAGCAGGGGATGTATTCACTCATTAGAGGACTTTAAACAAAAAGCAAGGCATACCGAAGCTGCAAACCACAACCACTGAATAGCTTGGGATCTAAAACACCTTGGACTAGCATCTGGAGCTCATTCCCTCCAGTCTTGATGTTGTGGGAAGGAAAACAGACTTTCCTGGAGTGCTTGCTGAACTAAGCTACCTTGTGAACTTGGGACCTCCTGCCCTTGCTGTGGAGGAGATAAGGAGATGAGGAGAAGAGTGACTGGAAGGGGCAGGAGGGGTATGGGAGTTTGAACAAGGGGAAACATGGATAAAAAATGAAACGTTATTCATAATAATTTTTTTAAAAGGGGGAAAAGGTCTTCATGCAGCCCCAAATACTCCCATAAGAAATTCTTTACAGTAAATATTTTTATAATTATTGATGATATTGTCAGCTTAATATTTTACTTTACTATTTATGTGGCACACAATTCCAGTTCATTTACAAGTCTATTGTGATGTTTACTATACAATTTACTTTTCCATTTTCTAGAACCATTTAGGAAAACTGCTGCAAATCCGAAATTGTCTAGATCAAGCTGGTCTGTGAGCATGGCTGTGGGTGAGTATGTTGAGTGTGGATTAATTTTGAAAGCAAAAATAACTTTTATATTTCCCTGTGCAGGTGGTCCTGCTATATAAATGAAGAAAGCAACTTATCATATTCTACTAATCTAGCACACATCAAAAAGCTAGGACACTATGAATATATTCATCTCTACTTTCTTTTCTTTAAGTCCTCATCTTACTTCTGAATGATAGACTATATCCCTTATTTGTAAGCCATTTCCTCTCTTGTTTCTTTTAATCAGAATATTTTATTACAGTAGTAGAAGTAAAACTTGGACACCAACTTTTATAAGATATTGGAGAGTGCCTGGATGATTCTTGTGAACTAAACATGTCTATATGCAGATCATGCAATGATTCTTTCATATTTTATTTGGGGAAAAAAAATCCACAACCACATTTAGGCATTCATTCATTCTCTAACAAATTTGTGCTTATGTGCAGGATTCGATGTCTATCAGAAACAAGCCTTTTCATTCTAAAAATGTAGGATAAGGGAAGTCATTTTAAACAAAAAGAGGAATAATATCACAACAAAAGTTTTGTAAAGGAAGAAAACAGGGGACTTTGATAATGTAAAATACAAAAATATAGTTCTCTAATCAATGATCCTAATTATGTTCTACAAATTATTAGGGTCAATCCATGAATTAAAAATAAAACAATATGTTTTTATTAATTATTTTAATCTAACATTGATGAAAATGCCCTATGATAAATGTCTCACATAAAGTCATATTTCTCAAACAGACTTAATTACTAATATACATGAAATATTGGATATCTCTAATTATTTCTAAAAAACATGCTCATATTTAAAAGTGGGATTGTTTAGACATCTGCATAAATTATAAAAATCAAGTTTATATAAGAAATCTGAGGTTTATTTTTTTCATAAATGTTTTCAGTAGACAAAAGACTTCAAAGAAATTTACAAGGTTTCTTTTCTAATCAATATCACATAAAATGCAAAATCAATCTTGACTACTCCTATGTGTAGAACCATACACTTAAAACACATTGCCTACTGGCTAAGTAATGCTAGCAATAAACTATAAAATGTGTACACCTATTAATAAATGAGAAAATGAGAGTTTCAGGTTACCTCAGAATGATTCATGAATTTTGCAAGTACACATCATTTTTTCCCAAAAATACAATAGAATTTTTAAAAATTATGTAATTTTATGAGCCATATTATTTTAAAAGTTATAACATACTAAATTACATATAAGGTACATTTTAGAGTTTCAAACTAATTTAAAGTCTGTCTCCCACACTGATTTTTCAATCTGAGATCTACAAAGAGTTTTGAGTAAATGACTATTTATCTTGTTAACTGAATTCTAGAGAAATAGCTCTCAAAATTAATGAGGTATAATACTATGTTATAAAAATGAAATTTTAGAAAATTTAAAATGTCTTTCAGATAAATATACTGTTTTGTGTTTTTTCATTATTACCATATTATTATATATCACATTATGTATACATATAAGTGTTGTTCCCTGGTCATAAGGCCCCCAAATTGACCATCAGAGACACAAACTCTTTGAAATGCAAAAGCAAAGTTTATTGAAAATTATAAGTGGTGACAAAGACGTTGGTCCAAACACAGGCATGGCCGTGGCCATAGGAAGTGTTTGCTCCTTTCCAAGCTGAGTTTTTTAAGGCAAAAAACCCAAAGTTTTACATCAATTGGGTTCTTAGTATGGATACAATTCTAAATAGCTTGGCTTTGGGGAGAATTTTTAGATTTCCTCTGTTATCTCAGTTGACTGTTTGTCAAACCCTTTTTTCTTTACTATATCCTTGGTTGGGTCTTTCCAGGAATTCCAAGTCCTGGTATATTTCTGTTATCCCAGGATAATTAACTGACTTAGAGTCCTAAGCTAACTCTATTGCTTGAACTTTATCCCTCTGTAGATCTCAGGCTTGTCTCAAAACTGGGGTCTAGAAACTTTTCCTCAAAAATGCAGATGCTTCTTCCTCTTTCTAAGATACATATGTATTGCATATGTAAAATTTGTGCTTGTGTGTGTAGGTAAATAAAGTTTAAATAAATTATTTTTCTGGGCAGTGTACAGAAATGATATACATCTGTATTCTAAAAATATAGTAGTTTTCTGTACATCTACAACTTTATTCATATTCTAATTTACATTGAACACTCTAGCTCACAGCACAGATATCTTAATACATTTTACTTAGCAGCAAATATAAACATCAAAACAATCATAATTCTTACAATGGTAATTAAAAAATTGGAGAACTGGAGGTTAATGTCATACATTTAAAGACAACTAATAAAATAAGGTTTTGTGCATGATGTCCCAGAACCAGAGGTAACAGTATTATTCACAGTTTTTTATTCTGGAACAAAGAAAATGGTATTATAAACAGAAAGGTTAATAGTATTGTTCATATTTATTGTTAATTTTTAGCCCATAATTGACAACTCTTTTAATAAATATGGTGATAGATTATCAAAGTAGATTTTGACTGAAAATTCTCATTGGTTGGAAATGCACTTCCTTGATATTTGCCATGTTTCTACAATCAACATTTTGGCCCGGCACCCTGGAACCAATTCCCTCCAGAGAAACAACTGACCCAGTCTTGATGTTTGGGTGAGAAAAGCTGATATGCGAGGAGTGGATGCTGAAATAAGCCACATTGGGACCTTGGGATCTCCTGCCCTTGCTGGGGAGGAGATATAGTGATGTGGAGAAGAGAGAGTGACTGGAAGGGGTGGGAGGAAGAAGGGAGTTTGAACAAGGGTACACATGGATAAAAAAATATGACTTTATTCATAATAATAAAAAATACTTGTTTTAACTCCACTTTTAATGGCTAAATTTAACCTGATTATTTAGAACATTGGCACACTGAGAACATATTGTTTACCTTATTTTATAATTATGTTTTTTTTGTTAATAAGTTACACATAAGTAAGCTTTTCTATATAAATTATGTTTCTAGCTGTGTAGATAGACATAATACACTTAATAAAGCCTTATGGTTAATTTTTTTTAAAAAAAGAAAATTTTTTAAAGTTTACTTTAAAAGATAAATTATGATTTCTACTGGATACTCTATTAAAATTGTATATTCAAATACCTAGTTTAGAATTTTAGACATTATGAACACAGCCATCTGTCAAAGACCAAAAAAGTAAAATACAACTCAAGAGATCTGGTGATTGCAAAGCACAGTGACAAGGATAAGCCTGAACTATAGAATCCCTTTCACATGCTGCTCAATGAGAAGGATTCTAATTAGGGAGTACTAGGGTTGTTGTTTTCTTCAGTCAATAGTTTTTTCCTCAAGAGAAGTACCTATTTCATAAATATTTCAAAGTGTACAGTCATTTTAATTATGACTTACTTCACAAACTTTTTTTTTCTCAGTGTACTTGTGAGAATGATAACTCAGTTTCCTTCAATAATACCAAATTCATCTATACATCTAGATTTGAGACTTCTTGCCCTTTATGGGTAGGGATAGGGGGATGGGGAGGAGGGAGGCTGAAGTGTGAACAGAAGGGATTGGGAGGGAGAGCAAGGAGGCACATGGGAAAAAAGTACTTTATTTTACAATTTTTTTTAAAAAAAGAATTTTTATTCTTTTATTTATTACATACTTGTTGTGTGTTTGTGATTGTACATAGTACATGCATGAAGATCAAAGGTTATTTGTCAAAATCAGCTTTCTTTTTCCACAATGTAGATCTCCAGGACTGAACTCAGGACTTTAATTAGCTGAGTCACTTAACCAGCTATGGGTGATATCTTATCTTGAATGTAGCATGACCCTGTGATTTGACCAGTTGAACAGTTTGATGATATATTGTTACTTCTCATATTATGTCATACATTAGATGAGACTATAGTCTATCTGTATGTTGTTGTTTCAAGAATCTTAAGCAAAGGAAATGACCCTTGTTCAGACATTAGTATAGACATTATTTTTATTAATATACCAAAACAATTAAAATGATTCTGTCTTATATATTCATGTACCTATCATTTATCTTATTCTTCCTATCAGCCTATCTATAAATATATATATATATATGAGTTTACATATATGTAAAATAATTTATCTACTATCATCTAATTTATAAGAGGGCTTGATGTACCCTAGGCTTCTTTGGAACTCACTGTACAGCCAAGCACTTTAACTTTCCACCCTCTTTCTTTCCCCCTCTTAAGGCTGAGATTACACAATACAACACTATACCCAGTGTGTGAGCTGCCAAGTATGCAATACAGAATTTTGTGTAAGTTTGATATGCACCTACAAACCAAGCTGATATCCAGAACATGAAGGCTTTAGAAAAATTCTCTCTTTAGTTGAGTCTCCTGATGAGAATGAAGCCAGGCCATCAGCTTGGTCAGAGATCTTTGCAAGAGTCTCTGAGCAAAACAGTCTGCTTACCCTATCCGAGAAAATACCAAGAAACTGTAAGAAACTACAAATCAATAAATGTGTGCTGGACTGAGTAGTTATTTATAAGATAATTTGTCAAACAATAATGCAAATATATAGTGGATTGAAAGAAAATGACACTAATGGAATTATTGCCTTGTTAAAGTAGGTGTTGCCTTGGAGAAAGTGTTCTACTATTGGAATGGGTTTTGAAATCTTTTTAACTTATTGACAGAGTCTATATCCTGTTGCTTCAGATGAAGATGTAGCCATGCAGGACACCATGCTTTCCATTGTAGTGATATTTGACTGAACCTCTGAAACTGTGAGTCATCTCAATTATATGTTTTATTTATATGAATTTCCATGTTCATGGTATCTCTTCACAGCAATAAAAATTATACCAAACATAAAAGTTTTTGTCTCTTACTTATTATTACTATAACAACCTAATATCTAGACTCTAAATGCTTACATGCTTATTATTCCATCAGAAAAAATAAAGCAAATACTTGTCACATTTAATTTGTTCATTTTCTTTATTACAAATATGTAGATATAAGCTATTTTGCCTATTTTATAATGTTGCATATTTTATTCTATACCAATTTTAAAAGTGATCACATAATTAATTGAATAAGTTATTTATAGTTTCTATTTAAATGATGATGAAATGGCAGGAAATAGTTCCTGAATTGGAAATTGAAGAGCCAATACATAAACTAAATAAACTTGCTATAATTCTGTAGGTCCTGTAAATTTTCTTGTCTTAAGTATTTCCATTGTTATATTATTGCATTGCTGAGTAAGGAAAATAAGAGAATTAATCTGCCGAAAAAGATGTCTACTATGTAATAACATTTTATTATGCACAAACTCCCAGAAAGCCCAATTCTCAAATTTGTACTCAATTACAGTAATCATATTATCCTATTCCAAGTAATTTTATTTTTCCTTCATTTAAATTGCATTTTCAGAAATGCATTTTAATGATCCTTTTTAATAAGGTTTTAAACCTGAATGTCTCAAAATCATTTTCGTGGAAATAGGGAAGATGCAGATATATAGGTATAAGTAAATTCAGGACTTGACTCAATGATGTAAGCTGAGAAAAATATTTTACTTGTAACCAGAGATTAAAACATAAAAATCCTTGTAACCACTGCATTTATTTCTAATGGTTCATTACATTCTAACTTCTACACAATAAACAATAAGAACAATATGGTTTCTAGCTTTATCAAATGGATGTATCCATCTGAAGTTGAATGTAATTTCTCTTACTAAAGTTTTCATTTTAAAACTCCTAATACTATGGATCTTGCAGGAGATGAACATAATAAACACCCATTTACTAAACTACCATTATCTCTAACTGTATTTCAATTATTTGTATGTCTTTATACACATAGATAAACAGTGTTCTCACCTTTATCAAACAAACTTTTCTTTATAAAAAAGAGAGATGATACAGCAAATAATAAGTGGCAGAGTTCTGTAGCCCTTCTCAACAAATATAGCTACAGTAGAACTCTGACACGTATGACTTGGGGATCTTTGCTGAAGATAGGAAGAAGAGCTATACTTGGTCTTTCCATAGATTACCTTCTCCCAAATAATGACTTTGAGGCTTTTTTTTTTTTTTAAATTATGAAAGCTTGGCCTTAACATAGGCTTGTTCCCAACTACCTCTTAAACTTAAATTAACCCTTTTTGTAAATCTACATTCTGCAACATAGCTCACTGCCATATAGTGCATCCAATTTCCTCTGTATCTTGCTAGCAAATACTGTACATACCACATTCTTCTCAGAGTTTCTATCTCTGCCAAAAAATATGGCTATCTTCTCATGTCTAGCTATTGGCCATTCAGCTCCTTATTAAACCAATCAGAAAGTGCCATGACACACATACATCTCAGCATACAAAAAGATTATCCAACAACAAAGAGCAGAGTAATATGAGGTTTATTGTGTGAGCATGTATCTCATAGGAGTGGTGTCAGAAGCTACATTCCTAAGCTTTCATCAGTACACATGCTTAAGCATGAGCTCAAAAAGGATGGTGTTTATGAAAAACTGAGATCAGGGTAAATAGTCTTCCCTAGGATAGAGCATATCCACTGTTTACCCAATACCAAATGGTCAGTGATAAAAATTTATACACACAAGTAACATTTTACAGACTGAGCAGGTTGTATTTGTGTGTATATGTGTGTGTGTGTGTGTGTGTGTGTGTGTGCATATTGTGTCTGTGACTCTGTGTATGTGTCTGTGTGTGAGCATTTAATTCAAGAGGGGGCCATGAATTTGAAGCTGACACATCTTTTCTTTGAAGTTTATTGAACCAAGCAAATAAGTCCTTCCAAAAATAGAGAAGTGAGGAAACGGATGCTAATTTTGGATGATAGCTGATAAATGACTTCAAAATAGATGTGGACAGTGCAGATAGTAGACAACTTTATTTCTTTTTTATATCTTGTTGTGGCTTAGCAAGCTTTTTCACTGATTTTGCTAGCTTTAGTTTTTGAAAGAAATTCTTTGGCAAATGTATTTTTGATATTGAAAGCTCATTTTTGTGCCACTATTACTTAGCACTCCACTTTTCTTCATAGACTATCTACGCCAAGAAACAAGACCTTGTAAACACCCCAGATGTTTATTCTCTCCTACTCTAGTTTTGACAGCTCTACCTGGAGCACTCAGATTTAATATGCTCCATTTCCCTTCTTCTCTGAAAATTCAGAGGCTACCTGTGCACTGCAGGCTTTACATTTGTATGAATTTGGAATTTGAAAGACTTATGTGTGCAACTCAACAATTCCCAACTGCCTGATCCTAGGCAAAATAAAGCATTTCTTCACTGGAAAATGAGTTTAATTGTCTATAATTTGCAAGTGTCCTATGACAATTTAGAAATTGTCAAAAGCCAAATAAGATTCCAAGGCTTCATCAGAATTCTTGTTTGCATTACATAACACCAAGCACTCATAAGTAAATATAAATTTGTATCATTTAAGTTTGAAATAATTAGGGGTCAGAATAAAATTTTTATAAACCTCAAATTAGTGCTAGTTTAAAATATGTAATTTTTTGTATTTTTATGCTTTTTATACTCATATGATAGATTTATTAATCCATAGGTAAAAGGCATGTATAAGTATACCTAACATATGCATATATACAAATATGTTTTAGACCTCTGAGCCATCTCTCCAGCCCTAATATATGCATATATATAAATATTTAAACAGTAAAATCATCAATATATAGATAATAATGAGAGTAGACAGAAAGATGGTAGATTGGTAGATAGATGACAGACATGCTTATAGAGAGATGGTAAACAGACAGAAAAATATAGGAAAGATGAATAGACCAAAAGCTCATTATATCAAATGAATACTGAGAATAAACTATTATCATCAGCTTTAGTGATGTGCATTATTTGAGAAATGAAAAATATCAAAGACCTAATTACAATAAATAATAAGTGGACTGATCTTATTAATGTTCCATATGATTGAAGTTATCTTTAATGAGGAAATAAGAGGGTATTAATACAAATGAATACAAAGAAAAATACTACGACTATTGCATTAATTTATGTTATTAGAATGTACTACTTAATGCAATAAAAAATTTTAAATGGTCTCCACTTAAACCTTATCACCTATTGCACATTGGTTTAAAAACTTCTGATTAGTCTACCAATTTTTATACTGCAAAAACTCTTGTTCTCTATGTATGTCCTGCTAAAAATACTGGAAGTTACTAACTTAGCCACACAGTGCAAATATATTGTTCTTTATTTTCTCAAATTTAGAGGTTAGTGTGGTTTATATATCTAAATATAAAATATTTGTATATTTAAAAAAACTTGTTTCCCTTTCAGCATCTATTTATATAACCAGATTGAATATAAAACTCATTAAGCTTAAGTTCTCACCTGAATCCACATGTTTATCATAGCTACAATGTTTAGTTATTCTGTATTAGAATATGTTTAAATTATAATTCATGTACATAGCAAATTTTTAAATATGCCTGGAAATTTAGAAAAAAATACATGTTAAATATCTGATTTTGAATGCTGAAAAATATAGTACTGAAAATTATGAAAGTTTTTCTCTTTATTTTGCTAATACTAAACAGATCAAAAGACATTTTTAATTGTTTAAATTTAAGTTCTTGCACAATTTCAGGCATGTACATAATATATAATTAAAGCTCTAAGTCCATACCCAACAGCCCATTTCTTCTGGATTCCAAATATCCTTTCCAAATTAATTTTCATTTGTTTTATTTTGTGGTCCCTTGATTTTAAAGCACAACCACTTGTGTGACCTTGTGTTTGGACATGACTTTTGTACCCAGTGAACAACAAAGTAGGCACAAAGACAGTGGTCCACCCACTCCCAAATCTATGATTTATATGTATATACACACACACACAGTATACAAAGAGGGTACCAAATCTTATTTATTATAAATGGCTTTGAGCCGCCATGTGCTTTCTGGGAATAGAGCTCAGGACTTCCTGAAGAGCAGTCAGCGCTTTTAACCTCTGAGCCATCTCTCCAGGCCGAAGTATTATAAACAAAATAAATATAAACTATCCTTTCAGGAGTGTTGCCTCTAAATTTAAAGGTAAAGCTCTTCTAGATTTAAACTGTTTATTCATTCATTATTGTTTGTTTTCTAAAGTGTTTTATTGTGTTTGTAGGACATTAGAAATGACCATTTGTTTTTCTTAAGCAATCAAATTGTCACACACATACCTAACTCTACTTTTCTCATTTTTAATTTGTTGATACTATATATAAATCTACTTTATTCTATTGTTCTTTATACATTTTCACTGTCCATTGTTCTATCCATTGTTGTCAGATAATTTACCATTTCATCTAGTACAGAGACTTTTTTAAAACAATCTTTCATACTTCTGAAAAGAGATTAATTTGCTGATATCTGCTCATTTTTTCTCTTTTCAATCCAGTTAAGGTTTCCACATGTACTTACCATTACTGCACATTGTCATGCATTGCAATGCAGAAACACTCACACATGTTCACATAAAGTTATAGCACGAATATGTTGGCTCTGTGGGATCAAAGTATTTTCATAGAAAAATGATACTGATTACAGTATTCAGCATGCTGATACAGATTCTCATTCCCACTCTTGCTGCCTGTGTATCTCTTTCTTACAATGAAACAATTTTTGAGGTTATGACCCTCAGTACTTTCTGTTGTGCATATTAATAGCATTGTACATATTAATATCCAGGTTGCCAGTAGGTAGTTCTGATTACTAGTGAAAAATACCTCTCCCCACAGACATCTCTGCAATGATATTACCAACATTTTAGGTCAGAGATACTCTGTTTTTAAAAAAGACAGAATAAGCCAACTAATTTTCTTTCTTTTTTCTTCTTTTTTCTATAACCTTTCCAGAACAATATCTTAGATGTGAAATGTCACCTTCAGACAATGTGCTTAATATTTATACAGAACTGTTGGTTCTATCATGAGAAGGTTTAGCAATTTTAGGACATAAGTGCAGGTGGGATGAAACTGGTCATTAGAAATATTCATTAGAGCATCCTGTCATAGCCCCCATTTGCTCACTCTCACTTCCTAAATTGACAGAAAGTGATTAGTTTCCTGTACACATTTCCACCAACTTGAGGGACTGCTCAATTTTGTCAAACCAAGTAAGCATGGATCATAGACTTGTATGTCTAATAATTTATAATAGAAACATAAAAATAACAAATGTATATGGATAAAAAGAATATGATTGCACAAATTTCAATCATTAGAGGGAGTGGCTAAAGTTTAAGACTAAATTTACTGTTGCACAGTGGTTAAATTTGCACCAAGGTATCATAGACCCAATACCTTATATTTCTGAAAAGGCTCTAACAATAAACAATTTTTATATTTTCAAAGGTATTTTATGTAAATTTGCTGAGGTTTACTTAAAAAACAATGTTAGTACAGAAAATATGAATAATGAATAATGAAGCATGAGTGGCTTCCTAACATGACATTTACAGAATCTCACAATTGTTTGAAGGTAAATATTGTGTGACAATGCTTCAAAAGTATTCATTCTATGTAAGTGTTAGTTATTTAAAATATGTTTAATGCCTGAACTGAGTATATGTCACAAGAACATATTACTATTTATTAATGTGATTACAATTTTTTATCCAGAACAAAGACATCAGTCAATTATATCAGAACTATATTGTAGATTTTACATTCACTGACTTTTCCTGAGTCTTGCAAATAATAATTATATACTGTTATGTCAATGGGATTATAGATTTATTCATAAACCTCTTATATTAGTCATAATGATTTAAATAGAAGAGGACAGTTTCTTTTGAGCATAAATGTGCAATGATATCAGGGGGATAATCCAATTATGCTGTTATGTAAAATATATGCATGTAATAATTTTTAAATATTTTTCTTTCCTAAATATTTTGTGTTTCAATGCTCATAACATAATATTTAACATCTTAAATATTGTCTGCTTTATACTTCATACAAAAATAACCAACATTTTTAATAAACACTTCTATAACTTTATTTTACAAAGATGATCATTTATAATCCTAAAAATTTTTGATATTCTCACATTGTAGTGTCCCCTACAAAACTTAACACTAAAAGTTTGTTAATTTAATTTAAAATTTCTGACATCTTAAAATAAAATATACTAATAAAATGATAATAGCTTTTATAAGTATATTGGGAAATGAAAATACTCACATGCAAATTATTAGAACTCAATCTCTACTCCTCATATGTACAAAAGCAATTCAAAGGTTTTTAATAATTTAAGATGCCATAGATAATTTTAAAATACTTAAGGAAAATATTGAGGTATAGAAAGAAAGCAATTACTTTCCTATTGGACCTGAATAGATTTCAGAACATAATATCAAGAACAGACATTTTTAGATTGCATCAAATTAAGAAGTAACTGTACCTAAAGAAATAATAGTGAAGAGACAGCATTCAGAGAAGTGATTTGCTACATTCCTCTATAGCAGTTTTATAGAACTACTATATGACACTGTTAATCTTGCTTTGTCCAGAAGAGAGTCTCCTCAAAGTTACCAATTTCCTCTGGCTCGGATACTCTTTCTACCTCTTCTTCTGCATGAATGCCTATACCTTGAGGGGAGGGATATAATAAAAGCAGCCTATTAAAGGTTGAATACACCAAAGTCACAATCTTTCTGTAAACTGCTCAATTCATGTTTTCAATTCCCATTTATTGCAGGAAATAGTTTTTCTGATATAGACAGAGCAAGACAATAATCTATAGCTACAGATTATACCATTAATAATTAATTTATTGGTATATTACTTCATTTAAATAACAGTAGTACATTTCCACTAGGCCAAAGTTGTGGTGAGAATGTTTGTCTGTATGCAGTGAAAATCATTCTGTAAATAAAGGAACTATTTTGGCCTGTGTCTGGTACTGTAGAAGTAGGTGGGAAAATTAATGTTCAGGTAGCAGGAATGCTGAGTTAGATAGACTACATCCAGCTTCCAGAGCAGAAACATGTAAGGGACCCAGGTGAGTCATGGCCACATGGCCAGATAGATCAATGAAAATGGGTGAATTAAGATGAAAGAGCTAGCTAGCAATGTGCCTAAGACATAGGTCAAACAGGATGCAATTAATATAAGCATCTGAGTCATTTTTTGAGTAAGAAAGCAGCCATGGGTGGGTTGAACCTCTGACACATACAGGGGCAAAAACCTCGTACTACAAGTGTTTTATCTCATTTCAGGTTCTTTGGATATTTAGCAGTGTCACATATGAATATCATTTTATGAAGTGGGTCTTAAGTCCAATAAAACATTGTTTGTTCCTTCCATAACTACTAGCCACTAATGCACTAGTATATCTTGCAGAGAGATCACTGTAATAGGTCACAAGATTTGTAGCTCAATAATATTCCTATCTTTCTACTACAGTAGTATGGAGAATATCTTCCAGTACCATCAACACTACCTAGTAGGAGGTGAAGCTTCTAGTAGGCATTAGCTTGACATCTCTGGGTTCTATGACATAAGTAACTGTTGTGTTTAGCAACAGAGCTTTGTAATGTGGAGAGATATCAACAGCATTTTCATCAACCTATGGAGATTCAGAATTTCCACAATGCTCGTTTAGCCAATGACTTGACAAGATGCAGCTCACTTCAGGCACTAGAAGTATATTACTTAGTGACATAAGATGTCATATTGAAGTCTAGTCTCCACTATAATTTGATGATTCCATTTAGATTAAGTATATATTTTTTTCAACTTTAAAGTCTGGGTTTAATTGGAGAAAAACAAAAAACCCTCGACCCAAAGGATGGGATTTTACATCTCAAGGTATATCCCAAGTAATGTCTACAAATTACAAATCATTTTCATAGAAGATATTTTTGTACAAATTTTACATGTATTCAGGAGCAGGACATAAGTCAACCCTTGGTTTTCTTTTAACAGAGGAGCAAAATAGAGTGGGGCAGAACAGATTTCTTCTGAATGCAACTATCTGGAAGGGAAACAGACATGAAGAGGACCAACTACCCTTTCATTGTCTACAGCCAATGGTTTAAAAACTCATTCAGCTTTGGTTGTCTCACTAAAAGTCTACTTCCTGGCTACTAGCCAATCAAGTCCACTGGATAAGCGCCTCACTGTGCCCACTGCTGCAGCACATTAAACTAAACCAATGCTTCTGCACAGCAGGTTTAGGGCTTGCACACTAAGACCAAGGTCTCACTTGCCTGCAGGTCCCTTGATGTTCCAGACATCAGCTTTGGACCTGATCCCTACACAAAGGTTTAGATCACAGCAGAGAGGTCAAGCTACTGTGTTGTGAGAGAAGCCAGGACCATGTTCTACAGTTCCTTGCATTATCCTTTATTCTCAAGGGAAGTAAAGAAACCAACCCCACCCCTCAGCAGAAAACCAAGTCTAGGTCACATTATAAACCGAAGCACCAGCATGGGGTTCCAGTGAAGGAAACTATAGAAACCCTAAGCTCTCCAATCAAGGCTGAAGACCTTTAACTCAACTCCCCCCATCTACATACTGTTAGTCTCCACTCAATTCCGTCAGTTGAAATACACTGACCTCCAAGGGGATGAAAGCAACAGGAACAGGCAGATAGGGCAGCAATCAAGGACACCATAGAGCCAGTTTGCTTGAGAAAAGCAGTGATTCCTCAGGTCACAGCTTTTGGGGGCCAAGATCAAATGCCTGTGAGCGTAGGCGTGTGACTTAGAGAGATTGTTTTTGGAAGAATAACAGTGTCATCAAGAATACAAGATGACCAAAGGGACAAGGTTTTGAAAGACTGTGGAATTCTTTCAAATATAGAAAATATTTTAATAGAATTTAATAAGAATCTATATACGAACCATTAGAAAGGACATATTTTAGAAGACTGCAACTTCCCATGACCACTAAGTGCTCCCTCATCCAGGAAATGATCGTTCTATTCATGTGTCTATTGGAGGTCACACCATTTCTCTTACTACCTGTTATAAAATAACTTATCACTCCAAAAAAAAGATTTTCAAGCCACGATTAAGTTTCCTATTCATTTTGGTCCCCAAGTGGTACTACTTGTTAGTGGCCTGTAGACTTACTCCCAACTACCCACCCACTTGGGGGGTATAGAAAAAATTGTAAATACAACAATTCCCCTAGGCTGGCCCCAGTTAAGTCAGAATTAAAGTAGAAGCCCTGACAACCTCCTGGAAACTAAGATAGCTTGAGAGACTAAATCTACCTTTCTAGGGATGGGAAATTTATTCAGATGATGTTTGGGAATTCATAGGTGCCACCACAGGTTAAGATTAAAAGGTAGAAATTTCATTCTTTCTTGTACTTTTCTCTACTGTCTTACTGATGCACCTGAGTTTCACTGTCACTGTATTTCCACTGAATGGAGCCCCAGCCACTAGTGACACAGTGAGCTGCTTGGTATCCTCAGATCAAAAGTAGTAGCCACATCTCTCTGGCTACAATGGTGATCTCCAGTTACTTCATTACTTTAAAAGGCTGCAGTAATAGGCAACAGGTTTCTATACATTTTCTCAATGGCCTTTCGTGTTGGTTTCTCTTATTCTCTCCTCTCCTCTTCTCCTCTATTCCTTGACTGTTTCATTCCCCTATTTTAGATTTTCCTTTTCTACCCATAAAAACTTAATCTATTTCACTGTCTTTGGAAAGTTCTCTCTTCCCTCCTGATCCCATTATTGATTCCTAATTTCTTTCATTGTTTAGATGGTAGCAAGCATATTGAAAGCTTAAAAACTCACTCCTACATATAAAATGAACCATACAATATTTGTCTTTGGGCGTCTGGAATACATCTATTGGGATGATATTTTTTTTAAAGCTGCATCTATTTGAATTCAAATTTTATAACTTAATTTTTAAACAAATTAATATTATTCCATTATGTAAATGTACCATGTCATAATCATTCAGTTATTACTTGATGAATATTTAGGCTATTTCATATTTCAGACTATTATGAATAAAAAACAATGATCATGGATTATCATGTATCTCTGTAGTAGGATATTGAGTCTTTTTGGGTCTACACTTACGGTAGCTTAAATGTAATTGATCTCTATAATCTCTAAGAAAATGGCACTATTAGGTGTAGCTTTGTTGGAGTGGGTATGGCCTTGTTAGTGTGACACTGTGGGGCTAGGCTTTGAGATTTCCTGTTGTATAATATATTGTATTCTGTCAAACAAAGTTTTTCTGGAGATCAGAGTATAGAGCTAGCTAATAGTTAATAACTGAGGACATGTAGTACTGGCATACACCTTTAATCGTAGCAAATGTGAGGAACAAGCACAAAGCTAAGGAGTTCAAGGCTAACCTGGGCTACACCAGATTGAAATAGTCTAAAAGAGAAATGGAGCTTGGCAGTGGTGGTTTGCTCCTTTAATCCCAGCACTAGGTGGATACAGGAATATAAACTGGGTGTAGATAAGATCTTGTCTCCACTTTGGTCTGAGGATTTAAAGATAAGTGACAGTGGCTGCTTCTCTGTTTCTCTGATATTTCATGTTAATACCCAGGATATTTGACTCTTGGTTTTATTAATAAGAGTAATTAGAATTGTTCTTTTTCTGGTGTCCAATATTTTTGGCACGATTTCTTGAAAAATCCACTTGGTGGTGGTGTTATAGCCACTAGAATGCACTGCAGCTGCACTTAGGCTCCCACACAATTATTGCCATGCTAGCTAGGATTTTCTTTTTTACCTCAAGGCTTCTGTGAGAGTTTGGGATTTTTCTGTTGCAGCCTCTCTGCAGCAAACTCCACAGGTTTTTGGTCTCTAAATACTACTAGGGTTAGCCAGACAGCTCTACCTTCAGGCAGCACTCACCACGAATAGTTCTTCCCCACAATTCTCTGTGGGCTGTTTTCAGAGAGCAGACTTCCTCTTCCTATTGGTTGTGGACCCACCTGGATCCCATTTTCAGGCTACTGTCACACTTGGTAGCTGCTTGAGTTTCTACTCTTCTATGTGTGCAGCAGCAGTCAGCCTCATGCTTTGCTTTTATTTTTACCATACTCATCAGCATATTTGGTGAGTCAATTGGGAAATCTTGAAGGGGGGGAATTAGTTTTAAAAAGACAGAGACTTTTGTCGCATTAAAAATGGGAAAAAACATTACAATGGACAGAGTTAGGTCTCTGTATGATTATAATATGAAAGAAAAAATATAAATGAAGAGATAATCAAATCAATTGGGAATTACATAATGTTAATTATTATTTTGATAATTCTTAACAGCTTGATAATTCTTAGTTTACCTCTTAAAAAGTCGAAAAAAATTTGTTGATAGATGTGCCAATATACAGTACTTAGAAAAACTTACAAAAACAGATCTTAGAGATATTCTGACCAAAATAGAGAAATTTAAAGAAGAACCAACCTTATCATTACATTAGAAAATTGGAGAATAGCCCATGTTTTCAAACTAGCAATCTTAATTTACCCGTTGGCCATACAAGAACAACTGCCAAATGACAGATATTTCCAAGGATGTGTAAGAGCTGACTGTGTTCCTGTGGAAATAATAAACTTAAAGAGATTTAAGAATGTGACAGTCTCATATGATAGTCATTCACCTAAATTCATGGTCAGCTAGTAACAATTACCCCATAAGAGTAGAGAGATTTGCTTATTAGATCCTGATCCTTAATTGCAATGGAAGACCTGGTGAAAAGATGAATCAAGGAACATTGAACAATGAAGTAGATCTAGAAGTTTAGAAATTTCTATAGACTAGCTTCTTGGAGAGGGTGGTTATGCTGATTTAAAAGAATAGTGTCTATATAATGACCACACCCTAAATCTAAGATGTACAGTATCTTGGAATGCTTAGGACATAATTGAAGAAGTCAAAAAAAAAAAAAAAACAACTAAGTCATTTACTAAAGTTATACAAGGAAATCACTGATATTCTACAATTATTAACTAAAGCTGTAAATAGATTAATATGAAATTCAGAAGTTAGCCAAATAAAAATTGAATTTTTGGCTTTTAAAAATTCTAATTAACAATGAAAATTAGTAATTGGGCTTTTAAAGGCAAGATAAGCACCCATCATGTAGTAAATCCAAAATACAATGAATATTGGATTTTATAACCATAATAATATTTGGATAGGAAAGTTGATTTCCAGACGCCCAAAGAGAAATTAAAATGTCAGATGCTTTAACTGTGGCAAACAATCATCTCACTTAAAAAGAGATTATAGACAGGGTATTTCTAGAAACATTTTTTCCCCTAGGGATTATCCAAACAGACATTCCCCTTTTTCTGGAGTTTGTAGAACTGGAGGCAAAGGCCAACATAGTATCATTGAATGCAGCTGAGCAAGAGATAGACACAGTAAACCTTTGTCACCAATACTCATCCTAAGAGGCCTCTGGTAGTCCCCCATATCAAATTTAGTTTAGTTATTACTTGTCCAAATGAGGTGAACTCTTCCCTAGAACAATTACAGGACCTAAAGCCTATTATAAAAATTTATATGCTCTAGATAATGGTACATATTTAGAAGATTAAAAAAATTGGAAAAAAAACTAGAACAAGAGTGACCTCTTAATTAAAAGAAGTAATAGTTCATCAACCAGGATGACAATTGAATCTAAACTATCTTATAAAACTAACAAGTGCTTTTTATTTGATCAGATTCAACTTTTCTAAAGGGAAATTCTCCAAAGATAGGGTTGGGGCAATGTCTTTTTGTCTTTCCAGGAGAAAGGAGGTATAAGGAATCAGAAGACCACTGGACAAATGAGACATCTGGAAAAAGGATGAATCATCCAGTGAAAGTGCCCAAGAAAGAGTAAATTACACTTTTCCTGCATCACATTTCCAAGAGGATAAAATGTCATCGATATCCCTAAATGTTTGTTTCTTCTATCTTCTACAGACATATAATGCAAATAGTCTTTTTGTAGTCCCATTTCAATTTTAAAAAAATGGCTTTGGAGTTGGAGTGTGGCTTTCCCCTTCTTAAATGCAAGCATGCTTGTCAAAAGGAAAATCCCAAATCGCTATCTTATGTCATAAAAGCCACCTGATATGGGGCAGAAGAGAAACCAAATGACTCTTTGGTTTTAATTTAATGTTTTTTAACTTTTGAGCTATGAATATTATATAAAATGCAAAATTAATATATAGTACATATATCAAATTTTGATAATATTAATGATCATATAGAGTACTATTCTAGGAAAAGGTTTCATTAGCTTTCTCTACATTATTTTAAATTTGATTCTCAATCACATAACTAGGAGTTAAGTTTTTGTGCTCTGAATGTATATAATATAGTCTTTTAATTTTTTTGAGATCTGCTGCATTTGGCATTTAAAATGTTTAACTTTATTTTGTAGTGAATCATGACAATGCTTAATAGTGACTTTTAAAGTCTTCAAAAGAAGAATGGTGCTTTATAACAATGATATCACTTAGTTTATGATAACATAGCCAGGACTTGAGACAAGCCCTGCACTTTCTTATTACACAGAGGCTGGACAACAGATGATACGGCTACAAATCTCAGGACTTGACAATTATCTCAATTTTTTTTTAAAAGAAGATGTTCCCCACAGACAGCAGCAAATCATTTTAAAAACAGGACATTCATATTCTCAATAAATGGAATGGGCATGTCTTGGTCATGGAGTGGGTTATGGACATTTGTCACACTTTAAAGTGGTTGGTTACAAGTTGCTATTGGTGATGGTTGGGAATAAAGCTGAACAAAGGAGATTAGATTCAGGAATCTCATTCTAAAAAGAGAAAGGGGAATTTGCAAATATGATAAAAATGTAGATTATTAAATTTATGTTTAATCCTAAAAAGCAATTACTAGTTTTAAGTATTTAACATTGCCTTGGATTTTAATATTAATATAAGTTTGTGGTTATTTTTAAATATCTAAATTTTATAGAAATGATAGAATAAAACATAAAGATTGAATCTACTTTAAAACCAAAATGAACAACTAGTATTAAATATTATACATTGATATGAATTTCTACATAGTGATACAAATTTAAGAATATTTTTGTAAGAATATACAGTAATACATTTCTACTTTTCTTCAAAGTATTATACCTATATAGCTCATTGAAAATCTGATCTAAGTTTGTAGTCCTTCCAAGTCATTATTACAAGCTATTTGGGATAATAAAAAATGCAGATTAGTAGTTAGCCATCTATAGCAACCACTCTAGTAACATGTTAGGTATGAGTCAAATAGTAATATATTTTAGATAGACAGGTAGTTTTCAAATATTTAAGAGACATACAGACTATGACATCTATGTTTTAATAACAAAATTTTTTATGATCCTGAGACATTTTTGCTCCTGGCACCATAAGTCTACTTCAGAGATTATAAATGGCATTGAAGAAACTACATATGAAGTTTACTTTCTTTGTAGTAAAATTTAGCCACTAGGTAAGAAACTAACATGGATTTAACTAGTAACAATTTACTGTCCAAATTGGACACACAGAACAAAACAAAACAAAACAAAATAAACAGTGACTATCAACTCTTGCCAAGACAGAGTCGAACAATCCTTCAACTATCCTGCTTCACAGAAAAGTTTGTCAGATATTCTGAGCCTGTAGGCTGAAGATGGATGCCTCAACATTGCAGAAGACCTGGAGTGTAGTCAGCCAGCTTTTTCTGTCATTTCTCAATTTTGGAAGTTATTTGCTCCACACTTCCTGTTTACTCAGGCAATAGTCTATCCTTCTCTTTATCAGGTCTCTGATAAAGTTGAAAGCCAGATAGTTATAGCTCTTCTTGCAATCGTAGTCAGAATAAAAACTCACAAAAGAGGTGTAAAGTATATATGGTTGAAAGACATAAAAATTTGTTTGAGGTTGGTAATGCAAATTAGAATAAAAATTGTTTTAGGTACAACACTTTGAACTCACTAAATTAAGATATAAAATGGAATATTTTCTCTGAATTTGTCAATAATAATGGACTAGACATCATTATGTAATCATTGCCTATACATTTGTATATAGTTATTGTAATTTTTGTATATAGTTTTTCCATGTTAGTTAAAATCTTTGTGTTTACTTACACAAAACAAATGTTGTATGACATTTTGTTGGTGTTCTGACTGAAAACTTGACTGGAAATCAGAGAGTGAAGCTAGCCACTAGTTAACCATAGAGGCCAGGCATCTAGGCAAACACCTTTAATTCCAACACTAAGGAGGAAAAAAGCAGAAAGATGAAGGCTTCAAGGCCCCACTCTGGGCTACATAAAATTGATCCAGTCTAAAAGAAAAACAGAGTGCATGGTGGTGGTACACACATTTAATCTAAGCACTAGAGAAATGGAGACAGGAATATAAAGGAGATAGAGACCAAATCTTGCCCCCTTTTTGTCTGAGGATTCAGAGAATTAAGAAGTAAATATGGCTGTTGCTCTTCTTCTATCATCTTTCAGGTTATTATCCCAATATCTGACTCCTGGATTTTATTAATAAGACTAATTAGGCTTGAGTTTCAGTTTTTTATGCTCAGAATACCACCTAATGTTTCAGTCAAGTTCCTGTTGCATATGCAAGATATAGGGCTCTCAGCTCCTTATCCACCACTATGTTTGCCTGCATGCCACCATGCCACGTTCCACCATCATAATGGACTGAACCTCTGAAACTGTAAGCAACTCACCACAGTTAAATGTTTTCCTTTATAATAATTGTTGTGGTCATTGTATCTCTTCACAACAATAGAAACTAAAACTAAGAGAGCACTAAAAATTAGCATAGCTGAATTGTGATGTATATCTATCTATTCCTGGCTTCCTTCCAGACTAATTTTTCCTTAGTGGCTGTACAAGTTTGCATTCCTCCTAGCAATGAACACTTGTTCTCCTTTCTGTGAAGTTTCAGCAGAATGAGCTACCTTTTCTTGGTGTTGGCCATTCTGATTTGAGTAAGAGGAAATAGCAAAGTAGTTTAAATTTACATTTCTGTGATGACTAAGGATTTTGGACATGTCTGTAAATGTTTCTCAGCTATTCATGTTTCTTCTTTTGATAATTGTGTACTTACTTCTATATTCTTTTTAAAAATTAGGTTATTTATTTTCTTGATGTCTGTTTTCTTTTAATTTGAAAAGAAATTTCTTCTAATTCCTGAGCTGGAAAGCAAAAGTGGGCACACATTTCAGAATAGTTCATCAATAAAAAATTTGTGAAAAATTTATCCATAGACACATCCGAAAAGATCATTTTGGCACTATCATATTTTTTCACATAGCTATTTTCTTTTCGGTGTGTTCCCAAGAGCTTAATATGGTTTTGTAAATTTCAGTTAGTTGTAGAACATAATATGGAAAAAATACTATAGTGCTTATTAATTTAATAATTTCAGAGGCAACAATATTGTATTTATACACTAAAAGCTGTCTTAATTATCTCTTAAAAAGATATATTCTAAAATACACATCTTTATTTTAAGCTTTGTAATTTGAGAAAGAAAAATGGACATAGAGGAAGAATATACACCTATATCTCCTAAAATGGAACTATTTTATAAGAAATTATTTTTTGAAGCCTAAGTTTACATGCAAAAATATTTCTCCAAAATCTTCTTCATGTTCATTTATGGATACCATGATGGAGTTGCAAATATCATTTTTTCACTTAACCTTGATTTCCACCTCTAAAGGAAAAAAAAAAAGCTGCTCCATTTATCACCTCTGTCCCATGTCTGTATTTACCACCATCTTCTGCTATTGTGTCCTTGTTCTTATTGCTCCTTTATCACAGGGCTAGGGTGATTTACAGGGCCAGTGTTACCTGGATTAATGTGCTAGCAAACACCTGCAATCCCAGCAGGTGGGAAGGTGAAGGGAATTATCAGAAATTTGAATTTGAAACAAGTCTAGAGTAAACAGCGATTGTCAATTCTATGAAGGTAACAAAACAAGAGGTGGTCAAAAATAACTAACTAACTACTACCAACTAAGTTATATTGGCTATCTATAGAAATTTAAACATTACCTAACCGTTAAGCTATAATTCACAATACTTGATTCTCTGTTAATTTTTTAAAATTATAATTATTCTCAAAGGAGTTCTCTCTGGGTAACAGATACAGAATTATGTTTTTATTCCTTAGTAGCCTATTATATGCAAATTGTTTTTATATCTAGACAGATAATACAAATTTTAAAAATAAATTGTTTTTTCTTAGATATACAATAGTGTTACAGCAGCTCTTTGTTTATCAAAAGTAGATGTCAGAAACATATTGGTGGGATTAAAGTGAATTGAGAGAAATTGAATTATCTTGTGGTTGCTGTACAGTAATTTTCTTTCTGTTCAATGTGCATTGTTCTTGAATTGTATCATTTTTCTTAGTTTTTGCTGTGATTGAAAGCTGATGTACTCTTAGTTCCATACAAAAGAATGGAGAAGTGGCTTTTATTAATATTTGCATAGCTTAAAAGCAGTCCACAGTGCACTAAACAATGCAAATTGGTAGTGCTGTCTCAAATTAAAAGGATCTATGGTGTAGTAATGTGCATCAACTTGGCACAATTTAAATCTCTTAAATATGTTGCTTGAATTTTTCAACAATGAAGTTAACATAAAGAAGCACCTGTTAGACATCTCCTGAAACAATGGGACACAGTTTCACTTGTAAGTGATGACATTGTCTTGCTAAAGGAAAAAAATCTGAGAACAGTTGCCAGGGATATTGTAAGCACTCATGGTGTCTATGGAAACTGAGCCTACATAATGCACTGTAAGGAGGAATCAAGAGATGCCTGGAGGAGTGTACACTGTCAGACAGGCAATAAGAATATAGCTTCTCACAATGTTTAAAGCAGAAAGAATTAAAATAAATATGTTATTAAAATTTGTCTCTGGATACTACTGTAAGATTTAATTCTGCCAAACTATTGAAGACATAACATATTAGATCGTAGTTAAAATTATTAATACATTCTAAACTTCAAAATATAAAATAATACTTTCATGGCAGTGCCCATCAAATCACCTCTCGCCATGAATTATGCATAAATCACAGAAAAAAAAACACCTGCTATTCAATCATATTATAGTTCAAAGATAATGCAACAATCCATTGTCTTTTTGAGATGTTGAACACTCTGGCATGATTTGGGCTTCATTCATTAAAACACTCTGTCATATTATTGACCCAGCATCTAGAAGTTTGTTTTCACTGATATTAGTGAATCTGTCTGAAAGGACAACTATTAGATAGAGAAAAAATCTATTTATTCTTTGTCTTTATGTAGCTAATGATATTAGAAATAATGTCACACAATTTCTCCTGTCTTCAAACAGATATGATAAAATTTATAAAATTTACAAAGTGTATGCTAAAATAAGGTTCAAAACAATGTATTACTCACTATAGAAACAGAACATATCTAGAGTTGAGAAAGAACATGATCAGGTTACAAATTATAAAGTATATGTTGTGAGAAATAGAGATCTTAACAAAATTTTAGATATACTAATAGTTATATTTTATTTGTTTTGCAATAATATCTCTCTATTCAGTCTTGAATGTCCTGGACTTGACTATGTAGATTGGCTAAACTCTAACACAGAATTCCACTTGCCTCTGTCCCCAGGCGATGGGATTAAAGGTGTGTGCCATCATACCTGGCAAAAAAAAAAAAAAAAAAAAAAAGAAAAGAAAAAGAAAAAACAAGCTTCCATTAAAGCTCTATGCGAAAAGCTGTATCTAGCTTTTTTTTTAAATGATATAACCTTAAAGATTAAATGATAAAAAAAATGCTGAGTTAATAAATAAATAAAATCAGTAACTAACCTAATGTCTAGTGTCTATCAACTATTCTGAGTTCCTACAGTTTTATTTTTTATGAAATTCTAGTATTCATTACAGAGGAGTAGTTTTGTCCTATCAGTGTAATTTTGCTTACTGGAAACTACAGTGTTGATAGCATATTACAGTGTGAATTACTAAGAACATTTGCAACATTAATGAACTGAAGTCAGATGAGGCTGTTATAAACATTCAACCAATCTCATGATTTGGTCAGCTAGTAAATTAAAATATTGTAAACAAGCAAAAGAACTTTTTTTGGGGGGGTGGGGCTGAGGGTGTTACACTGAGAAGCCAGATTGCAGAAAATAAAAAAGCAAATCTCCAGGGTCCAGTTTAGGCCCTGCTGAAGTCCATTAGCTGAGGAAGAACTATTGGAGTTCAATCAGATCAATCATTGCACACTCAACCTCTGGGGTCAACTTCTGCCCTCAATTACACGCACCTAACTTTCATTCAAGTCTAAGGGAGTTATACACACATTGAAGAACACAGGCGCTAGCTCTGTAAGTTGAGTAGGGAGTAATTGATGACTTTTTCCTTGCTTGCTTGGCTCAGTAAGCACAGTTCCCCGCTCAGACCCACACTCCGGAGCAGAACGGAAGGGTGCTATAAAAAAATACTCAGCCTTGAGTGCTAAACTTGAGCCTTGGCAACAGTTCTTCAATATAAATCTGAAAATGCCACCTACATTTACAGTGTATACACTGACTCAGGTACTTCACTAAACATTTTCCCAGTTTTTCCTCTCTCCACATTAGGCAGTCCCCATTCTTGATAAACTATTCCTATATTTCTTTACATTTTCCTTCTAATAATTCACAAAATAAAGTGCTTGAGACACTTTTATAAGTCAAGATTTCTTTCACTGACAATTCTGCAATTATTTTTATCATTCTGTGGCATCATAGTTTTTATTAATATTATTCTATATTCTTCTTAACAGAAAGGAGTTTTTGATTTCTACAAAAAGGACTTTCTTTCATCTCAATAATGCTTTATTTAGAAAAATTTATTTTAGCGTGTTGGTATAACCATTGATTATTTTACACTTGACTTTCAGTCACTTATTTAAATAAAAAGCTTAGTAATTATTATTTGATAAAAGTTAAGAACATCTTTTAGTAGCATTGCAAACCCACAAATAAATGTCAATAGAACCAAAATACATGTGCCATAGAAATGTTAGCTTTTACTTTCGCTAAAGTTGAAAATTTAAATAAATTCATGATTTTAATTTTTAAGAGATCCTGTGGTAGATTATTTTAGAGATTAAAAGTTTCAAAATAGTAAAATATAACATATATGAGTAATATGTCTCAATATATATATTTAAACATGTGCCTTAATAATAATACCAGAAGAAACATCAAATTCATTTTGTCAATCTAATCTGGAGATGAATTACTCTGATAATACTATGAACTGAAGTTAGTTATAAAGTCTGCTTCATGAATTGTATTAGAATGTTAAATGAAAAGAGAAAATCATACATGTTAAAATACTATGTAACATTTCTGAGTTATTGCAATTATTTTAAAGGCTTCTAAGTATTCACTGGTACCTAACTTCACTAAATAGTATTGTTAAATAATAATGTTAGCTGCTTTTGATTTCAGTACGTTCTTGTCCTATAATAAATACATGGAATATTTAATTAATTTTTGATTTGAATACCACCATTAATAAAAACATGTAATAATTTTACAAGTTGTGTGAAGTGACTATTATAAGCACAGCGACTTTTAGTTATTCCTTAATTATTCACAGACTATCCTTTAATACACTACTCAAAAAAGGCCAAGGAAAGTGGGGTAAACTTCTTGCCTGACACTTAAGTGTTATCTTCTTCATGGTCAATGTTTTGTATTAAGCAAAGACATTATTTCTGTTGGGCTTTCAGAGAAATCTGTTATGACTAATGACAAAATATTATATATAATATCTTATATAATAAAATAACTGGTAGTTACTTTTGTTTTAAATTAAAAATCATCTCTTGTTTTATGTATACATATATATGCATATATATATTTGTACATATATTAGTCTTATTTACCTTTTTATAAAAGATATTTTAATAAATTTTTAATTCATACTATTATTCTTATTTTCAAAAGTCATAAAAGTGGAATTTATATTTTACTTAATGCTTTGAAAATGCCTACCAATGAACTTTATCATTTCAGCTTTCCCAAAGTTCCTCTTAGATCCAACCTTTATCTATCTCATTTCTTATAATCCTATAAATATAATTTATATTGATCATCTACTCTTGGATTTGTGGCCTTACGCTGGAGCACAGAGAAACTTCCAATATCCATAATTTTAAAAAAAATTTACTTTCCTCCCAATAGCTAGGAATTTCCAATTCCTCCTCAGTAAGAGTGAGACTTTGTTGCTTTACTTACCTATTATGACAACAATATTTTAGGATATTGTGATTTTCTCTCAGAGACTTCATGATTTTCTCCCCTCCTCCCTGCTCTGTAATTTGGTTGTGTGAAAAGACCTCTGGTCAACTTCAATTGTCAGTCCTTATGTAAAATGGATCTTGTTGTGAAACTCAGTTTCACACTTAGTCTGGGTATCTCTAACTAAAATGAGAGTTAGAATACATTGATTTACTTATCAATTTCTTTATATTTAAAAGTATTTTCTTTCAGATAATAACTGATGATAATATTAACCATAATGCCTATAGTAGAGGTGATTGATAATGCCTCAATTTGATATGCCCTGCTTTATTCAAGCCCTTGAGAGGACTGCCTGTTGTGATATATTGTATATTCAATAAAAACAGTCTTGAATATCAGAGGACCCATCTCTCCAGCCTTTTTTTTTTTTTTTTTTTTTTTGGTTTTTTTTTTTTTTTTTTTTTTTTTTTTTTTTTTTTTTTTTTTTTTTTTTTTTTTTTTTTATTT
>PVIH01003060.1:6372-45880 GCA_004025045.1 Sigmodon hispidus | reverse complement strand
ATTTACATATATAAATATTACTATACCAAAAGTCTTATTTTGCATTTTGATCTCAAAGCTCTACCAATTCACATGCACCTTCAATGACTGAATTGTTTAGAGACTGATCAAAGTGCAGTAGCTCTAAACTGTACCTATTGGTCCCAATGATTTTTTTTTTCATACTACTGATTCATAATGTGAAGAACACAAGAGCCCAGAAAACTTCAAATAATGGAAATATTGTATTTTATTTGTAATTCTTTCTTCTAAATTTTCATAGTGTAAATGACTTCAATAATTTCTTGAAATTGCCAATATGTTGTTGGATATTGAGAATACTGAGAAAGAGCTGTTGTCTTGTACTGTCTGTACCAGACCAATACATTTGAGAAGGTTTTTTTTAATATGAAAAAAAGGAGAAAAATATACAGGGTAGACCATGGAGTGACAAAGGTAGGGATAAAGAAAACCACAGCATAAGGGTACAACTATTACCCTGGGCAAAGTGTGGCAACAGATTTAACTCTAAATTCTGCCAACATTGTAGCTTTATTCTTCTAGGGATGAGGTTTTACTTTGTTCTTTAGAATTATAAAACCACAAACTATGAATTTTTGGTCCTTTGTAATAGCAATAATAAAAAGTAATTAATTTATCATGCTAAAGTTATATGATATCTATACAATCAACTGATAATCCAGCACTTCATTCAAGCAGACTAATCTAATAAATACTCATCAATGTGATTGCACTTGCAATCCTTTGACTATCCTTCCAATTTCTTTTTTTTAATTTTTATTTTTTTCTTCTTGTTTTTATCATTATGAATAAAGAAGTCACATTTTCTATCTTTGTACATTCTTATTCACGGTTCGTTCCCCCACCCACCAGATCAGGTCTACCCCAAAAGCCTCAATAGACTATTGAATTGGTATTGTGATCTCACACCTCACTGTACAAATGTTCATAATAACACCTTAGCAATAAGAAGTCTCTTTAAAAACTTCTATTTATAATGCAAATCTTTGATAAAACAAACTATGAATTCTTGAGTATTCTGTTAATCAATTGCTATTCACAGTTAAGTGGCCAGAAATGCCTCACTGTCTAAAACTACTTGATGCAAAGCCTTTCTATGTGATTTCAAATTCTCAGTACCAATAAAACCCCAAATGTAGAATGACATAACTGTAATTCTAACATCATTCCACTGAATGAGGGTGTAGAAACAGAATGCTCTCCAAAAAAGGCCATGAGCAAGTTAATGTTATATACTGTAAAAGTAAACAGATAGATTTTTATCTTAAACAGGATTGTTCATGAGGACCATAACACTACCTTGTCCTCTGATCATATGTATCATACCTATACATAAACACATTGTATATACACATACACAAAGTAAATAAATGCTTATTAAAATAGTTTGTGTTTACAATATAAATAAAATTGTTTAGGTACTAAATCCAAACAGTGCCTCTTAAAAATATTTCAAAATTTAAAATAAAATAAAAAGACTTGTGAAAAAATGATCTAGTATCTTCAAAATCTTGTCTTAATTGGCTCTTACTTAAGAACAAACAGTATAAATTTAGGTTAATTACGCCTCAGTCTTTGAACAGTAAATCTTGGATGGCGAAATGAAACCTAAGGAAAGGCCCATGACTCATTCATCTTTACTTTTCGTCTAAAATACAATGTATAGTAGCAGCTCAATGGGTAGCTGACTGTAGAATAAATTCAGATTGATATAATGATATCCAGGATAGAACATATATACCATATAGACAGATAAATAAAAATGTAATTGGCCGTGATAGTGCCAAATACTAGGTGATCTTCCATGTTGGCATGAGTCACTCTATGAGTTTCCTAGCGGGCAGTCCATGGACTCCTCAATAATGTATAACAGTGAATGTTGTTCTTCCCAGCCTCACATTTTTTCTATCCTTCCTAACTCAGATTTCCACAAGTTCAACTGCTCAGGAGAGAGAGAATAATTAATTTTCAACTCAGGATATATATGCATGTATAGAGTATATGCATTCCTGTACATGGTGTGTGTGTGTATATGTGTGTGTGTGTGTGTGTGTGTGTGTGTGTGTGTGTATAATCACCTGAAAGTCGAAAACATCTTATGAAAGCTTATCCTCTCTTTCTATCACGGGGATTTGGAAAGTGGAGACCAGTATGGCAGACATCATAGCACACTTACTCATTGAGCCATATGCCACTGACTCCAAATATGCTTAAATAGCACAATTACCACTTTAGATTCCCAGATATGGATACTTATTTTATTTAACACTGTAAAACAAATGAAAGCTAAGTATTTTTAAAATTGCTTCAAAAAAGTTGACAGTGCATGTTATTTGACTAAAGACTAAAAAGAATCAAATATAGCGAAATCTCTAATTGAATTGACATTTGAGTTATATATGGAAAGAAGTTTTATTATGAGAGCTAATCTTACCAAATAATAGAATAGCTTATTTCAAAATATTTGGTCCAAGTATAAATTATTTTGAACTTAAAACTTGGAGGGCACGAGTGATGAAATAATGAGTGTAATTATATACTTAAAAGAATATTTTTTTTTTACTGGCTAGTAGATATTTAAGCTAAATTTCTTTTATCTTATTCAAATTCAATAGCTGGGTTTCAAATTATTCATAAAACATCTTTGATCTGTATCAAGATCATAGCCAGATGAACATAAAAGAACATTATGCAAACTGGTGAACAAAACTTAGAATAAAGGTGATATCAGTATCTTTGACATTATGTGGGATCATAAGTGGTTCTCTCCTTAGAAAAGATACCTGGAAAATATAAAAGTTGTGGATTCCAAAGTCTAAAGCTGTCTTGTGATTGCAATAAATGAGCTGAGTTAAGATTCTGAGGGGAGGAATAATCATCCTTTCCACTAACACAATCTATTAGTTGTAAAACAATGTAACTACACTAGATTTTCAGTGCCACTTATAAATTTTCTGCTTAGACACTGACATGGGTACATGCCTTCAAGGAAGAACTTACTGTAGTAATAGGCCTCTGGCCGGGACTAGCCCTATGGTTCTGATCTGTCCACCACTGTTTACTGGACCATCAATCCCAAAGTCCCAAAGAAACACACAGACACATATTAATTTCATGCTTTTTGGCCTATGGCTCAGGCATATTGCTACATAGCTCCTGCATCTTAATTCAACACATTTCCATTTGCTGTATTGCCACATGATCTGAAGCTCACCAGTGTTACCTTACATGTTGATTCTTGGGCAGCTAGATCACATCTCTTTCTGATTCTGCCCTCTTTTTCCTACCTATGCTTCAATTTCTCTGCCTACTTCTATGGTTCCCTCTGTAGGCCAAAACAGTATTTTTATTATCCATTGATATTCACAGCATACAGAAAGACCCAACAATTCCCATCAACTTACTCTTTGTATAATTTAATTTTTCCCATTTTGAGCTTATAAACACTCTAGAGAAAGGGATTGTGCACTTCCTTTCCAACTGTTTGTTCACCAGTGATGCGGCCAGTAATAGAATTTATAAACAAGTATGTGGATATAAATTCTATTTGTTAACATATAATCAATCAACTACTAGAATCACAAAACAAGGCTACCATTGAATCCAAATTATCCTAAAATTAGTTCTAATAATTTTGTGTTTATTATCTATCTGGAAAAATTTATCGTTTATCTGTAGTCTAAATTTTCTTAGCCTAATCATAGTCTAGAAACTTGAGGACATCATATCTTCAGAGCCTACTAATTATATTATATTTGCCCCTGTTATTTTTGGACATGAACTTATGTTCTAACTTATGATTTAAAACATACACAACAAACAAACAAAAAACCCTTCTGGTTTGATTGTAGAAGGGTTGCTTAGCAGAAATATGTGGCAGCCATAGAGCATTGTAGGCATTAGCTGTGACCTACTATGCTTTCTTCATCTGTAACTGAGTCGAACCTGGCCTGAGGAACTTTATATTTTATTATTTGTTTCATATATTTTAGAGAAAAGAGAGGAAAAAAAGAAAGAAAAAAACCCAAAAAACAAAAAAGTCTATTTGGTGTTTATTTGTTTAAATTAATGATTTTCACTATGCTTCAAGACCCAAGCTGATTAATTATGAGATTCACAAGTCTTTGTGTGATGATGCTATAATTGATTTGTCCCCAGGCCCTCCTATAATAAAAGCCACAAGCTTTAATATATATATATATATTAATATATATATATGATAATGTGTGTTCCCTCACCTGAAATTCCTCTTGGTATAATATGGCCTGTCTTCAAAATATTTCTAGGGAAAATAAACCATCTACATTTATTGCTGTCCTAATTATAATAGCAAGATTCAGAATAAATTTTAATTAATATGTGAATGAATAATGGCACATACTTTAATATATATGTGCTGCCGAAGCGAGCACGGCACATACTTTAAATAAAATTTGTTTAACTAAAAAAATTTAAATATAAAATGTGATAAAAATAATAAATTGAAAGATATTTCATTGTGTGAGATAAACATTTAAAAGAAATATTCTGCATGTCCTCTCAGAAGCATCCAGAACAATGCTTTTTTAAAAATTTTTATAAATGCTTATTATGTCGTATGAGTAGAGTTTGTCATCAGCAGAGGAACACAGATCAACAGAATAGAAAGAAGCTTCATAGAAAGAGTAGTGTAAAGGGTAGTAAAGCATAAAAAGCCTTAATGTAGACAGGAGAATATTGCCAGCAGAAGGGAACAGAAATGGGAAAGGGTTACAAGGAGATGAGAAATAAACAACCACAACCTGTGGAAAGAATCTAACAAACTGAGTATGTATGAAATGTCATTATAAAATCTATTGCTTTTCACCAACCCTACAAGTGATAGAGGACTGATCTCTAAGATATATAAAGAGCTCAAGAATCTAGAGCCCAAAACCTTGAATGAATCAATCAAAAAATGGGGTACAGATCTAAAAAGGGAATTCTCAGCAGAGGAACTACGAATGGCTGAAAGGCACCTAAAAAAATGCTCTTCATCTTTAGCCATCAGAGAAATGCAAATCAAAACAACTTTGAGATACCACCTAACACCTGTTAGATTAGGTAAGATAAAAGGCACAGATGACAGCCTATGTTGGAGAGGATGTGGAGCAAGGGGAACACTCCTCCATCGTTGGTGGGAGTGTAAGCTTGTTCAGCCACTTTGGAATGCAATATGGCGGTTTCTCAGAAAATTAAGAATCAATCTCCCCAAAGAACCAGCAATACCACTTCCGGGTGTATACCCTAAAGAGGCACATTCACATTCCAAAGGTATTAGCTCAACTATGTTCATAGCAGCATTATTTGTAATAGCAAGAACCTGGAAACAACCTAGAAGTCCCTCAACTGAAGAATGGATTAGCAAACTGTGGTACATCTACACAATGGAATACTACTCAGCAGTAAGAAAAAATGATATCCTAAAATTTGCAGGCAAATGGATGGATTTGAAGAATATCCTCCTGAGCGAGGTATCACAATCTCAGAAAGATAAGCAGGGGATGTACTCACTCATTAGTGGTCTCTAAACAAACAAACAAGAAAAAAAGCGAAGCATGGCCAAGCGGCAAACCACAACCACTGAACAGCTTGGGATCAGAGACACCCTGGACTGACCCTTCGGATTCCACTCCAACTATAGGAACACCTGACTCACTCTTGAGGCAGGATGGCAAAACTGGATTTGGCCAGGAGTGGAGACTGATCCAAACATTATTGGGTCTGTGGGACCATAGGACTGTTTGCTCCATGCCCAGGGAGAGGATGGGGAGTTGCAGAGAAGAAAAAATGACCTGATGTGGTGGGAGGGGAAAGTGGGGGAAGGGACCCTGAATAAGAATATACAGGGATGGAAAAAAAGTTCAGAGGGAAAGCTGAACACAAAGTAAATATATGTAGCAATCTTATTTGCATTATCACCCTTGATAAGTCATGCTTATGATTTTTATCTTCTTTATAGTTATTGTTAACTTTTCAGCATTTTAAATTCATTTTACTGTTTTTCTTGATAAATACAAAATAAATAAAGAAAAAAAAACAAAAAATAAATAAATAAAATCTATTGCTTTCTATGCTAATTTATGCAAGAATAATAACCAAATAAAAAAAGCAAAGTATACAAAGTATACTTAATTTTAAAATAAATGATAAAATAAAGAGAAAATAATTTAAAGATTAAAGAGATAGATACAAAATAAATAAAAAAGATAAACTTTCAGATAGTATCAGAGGAAGAGGCAATGTGTTTGTCTTTAACATTATGCTGTATTTTCTTTCTGCTTATGTTTGCTTTCTTTTATGAAAAAAAAATTGGCTTCTGTTCTCTATTTCTAGCATTTAGTCATTTAGAAAAATAGCACAGATGCTCACTTGGTTAAGTAATTGTATTCTAACAATTTCTATTGCTTTAAAATGATCTCACTGCTGGATATTGCCTACTCTTTAGAGTGTACATCACAAGGCACTTAAGTGATAAAGTTATTTTCAATTTAAATTTTTCCTTCAAAGAATAAAAGGAAAGGTCTGAATTTAACATTCTTAAGAGGTATAAACTACAATTTTGCCAGTATTCCTGTTTTTTCTGTGTTCAATAAAATACCTCTATACTATCTATCAGCTATATAGATTTTTAAAATATTTTATTTAATTTAGGTACCATTTTAAGTACCAGTCATAATGTAAAATTGTAGAAAAAGAATATCTTGTAACTTCTGAAATGTCATTCCACTATATTTATAGTATATACCTGTGGAAGTAGATAGATATCATTACAGGAAAATATTCTATTATAGAAAATAGTTAATTCAACAAATAATTAAATAGAATAGGGTATATAGACTAATGAATGATTACTTGTTTAAAAATATACCTGAACTTATCATGAAGCAGTACTTAAAAACAGGTAGGTTTATTGACAATTCCAAATTACTAGAGATAAAAAAGAAAAATAAGACCTAAATTCTAGGTACTACTTAGTATTTTTATCTAAGTATAAATTAGTTCATGAAAATTTGAGTTCCATCTACATGAGATATTAAACATTTCTAGAACTTCATATTCATCTGCTGTATTCTTGCAGCTAATAACGATATTTTAGAGGATCTCCAACACACACACACACCATACACACAACACATACACACACACACACACACATATATATATATATATGTATATATATATATATATATATATATATATATATATATAAAGACAGAGAGAGAGAGAGAGAGAGAGAGAGAAAATGTGAGAGCTCAAGAACCAGCAATATATTTACCATGTCTTTTTATATAGTACTGCCAAAATATTCTCATATGAAAAACTGGGGTCTCCTTATAGTTAATAATGTGACAAAAAGAGTCTCCCTCACAGTAAGAAATCTAAAAAAAAAAGAGGAGGAATTCAATAAAATAAAAACAGCACACACACACAAAAACAGTTTAAGAGTTTGTTTTCTGAGAAGGCAAACTAGAGCTACATACTGTTAATCCAAGTAATAAAAAGAAAAGTAGCTGAGAAAACAAGTTAACATCAGAAAAGATGCACTGCCATTGTACAGACAGCAAAGCTTTAGAAACACTCAGGATTTTTTTTTCTAGTTCCCGTCATTTGAAAATCTCAAAAATTGAAAGTTGAAGTGCTAAGAAGTGTGGGACTGACAATTAATAGGATGGATTTTTTTTTTTTAATGAGAAAGTCAAATGAGAGAAGAATACAGATAGGGCAAATATCACATTCTGCTTGGAAAGGTTAAAGGCTTTAGTGTTGCAGAAGCAGAAGAGCTTTTTTGATACTGGAGAACTCATGTAGGTGCAGGGAAGGCAGGGTGAGCTTCCCCTCCAAAGCCTAAGCACTCTGTTTTTAAATAGGAAGCCAAGAAAGGAAAAGCAGGGAAAAGTTTGTTCAGAAATGGACTTGAATGAGAACTGCTGGAGGGCTGTGTGAGTATAAGACTGGAGAGGTAAAGAAAGGAATTACATGGTGAAAATCCAATCAACTAGCACAGAAAGTCATACTAAGAAATATTTGCATGGATGACAAGAAGGCAAATCAACTGGAACAAGTAACAAGTAGAGGAAAGGTGACTAGCAAAGAAAGAGGATTTAGTATGTGAAATGGAAGATGATAAGCTCTATTCAGATAGAGAACAAGAATAATTAAATAGTGTTAAAACAGAGGAGGAACAAACATATTAGTAATGCTATTAAAATGCTAGGTTTGGGGCTTTATAATATATATACATGCCATATTATTTAATGTAGATAACATTCTTTGACGAAGACAATTGTCTCCTATTTTACAGAGAGAAAAATAGTTCAGAGATCAAATCATATTCAAGAATAAAAAACGTTTTCTGACTTCAAGGCAAAAAAATCTCTTTACTCCCAATTTTAAGAGGTTTATTTAAAAAATGTAATGAATTAATTATAACAAGTAATTTTAAAACATTTTTTAGTTTTATTCACAAAACATATTTTAAAACTTAAAATGGGTAATTTTTTTAGAAGATGGTTCTACTTATTTTTCATTCTCTATGGAAATCCACAATCTTGTTCTTTATTGCCTTAAATATAATAAATTGATCTTTAAAAAACTAATCTCCACTAAGTTATAATACCTAAAGTAATTGATTTTCTACATTCATCTAAGTCATCAAAATTAATCTAAGGACTCAACAAAACAGATCTAAAAAGTAATGTTAAAGTAGTAATAAAATTTTGCCTTTCAGCTAAAATGTCCAGGATCAGATGGATTCACAGCAGAATTAGACCAGGCTTTCAAAGAAGATTTACAATCTATACCTCTCAAACTAAAAAAAAATACAAAGGAGGGAGTACTTTCAAACTTATCTCTATAAAACTATTATTACTGTAATATCCAAATCAAGTAAGGACAAAACAAAATGATACCTGCCGGTCATTGTGTCATATCAATACAGAATCAAAAATATTCAGTGAAATACTTAAAGACACAAAACAGATAGACAACACAAAGATTAAATATGATGTAGGTATTGTTCAACATATGCAAATCAATGAGGTTAACAAACTATATGAATAAACATAAAGAGAAAAAATAATCAGCTTAATAAATATATAACACTTTTGAAAATGTAAATGCCTTCATGATAGAAATTCTAGAGAATGTAGGTTTAAATTAAACATATATCAACATGATATCTATATACAATAAACCCACAATCAACATCATGTAAAATGGAGAAAGGATTACAGCAATCTCACTGCAGTCAGTAATGAGACAATTATGCCCAGTATCCTCACTCTTATCAACATGGTGCTTGATGTATTTGCTGGATCAATAAAGAAAAGGAAACAAATTAGTTATGGAACTGTGAAAAGATGTCAAACATTCCTTATTGACAGATTTTAAAATACTATACAACCCCCAATTTTTAGAAACAATAAAAAATTAAAAGTGTGGTAGAATAGTTCTGTTTTTACACCACCAACAAACATGCAAAGGAGGAAGTTGTGGACACACTCCAACTCACAGAATCAAATATCTAGTAATAAACCTAAACAATGAAATGCAGTACTTCTACAAGGAAAATTTAAACCTCTGAAGAGAAAAAGACACCAGGAAATGCAAAGACATTTCATGCTCATAGAAATAATATTGTTAAAATTGCTCTAACAAAAGCTACTTATAAATTAAATGTAATCCCAATAAAAACACTTATCTCTTTTTTTCATGTAATTAAAAAACAAAATTGTAAAACTTATGTGAAATAGTTCATTGATCAAAAAAGTTTGAGCATCAAATAATAATCTGGAAGGTCTATCGTTCCAGATCTTACAATATATTATATATTCATAGTAATAAAAAATATAGTTCTAGAACAAAGCAGACATTTAGCAAATTAACAAAATTGAAGTCCTAAACATGAGCACACCTAACTTCAACAAGTTAATATTTGACAAATTTGCTAAAATATTTAGAATATGAATATTGAAAATACGCTATGGAATGCTGTAAATGTATTTTAAAAATAAAATCATTAAATTTGCTGTTAATTAGATAAAACTAGAAAAGATATCTCATGAGGTAATTTAGATATAGAAAGAAAGAAATGTAAGTTACATTTTGGAATGTGTATATATATATATATATATATATATATATATATATATATATATATACACAAATCCCTATATTCATGCAGTAGCAATTAATTTAAAAAAAGGGGGCCATGAACTCAAAGTAGACCATGAAGTGTTTGAAAGAAAAAAAAAGGGAAGAAAGAAATTCTGTAATTACATTATAAAACCCCAAATAAAAAGACTTTTTTTAAAAAAAAAAAAAAAAAAAGAAGTCACCAAGAAAGATCTAAAATACTTACAAAATATTTGGATACAGTATTAGACAAATAGCCTATAATTTACTTCAACAGAGTTCCAATTTTTCTCATTTTTATCCCAATTTTGCTTCTCCTTTCTTTATTTCTTTTGAAGTTCTGGCTTTTATGGCCTTAACATTACCTCCTCTACAGTCTCCTTAGAATACCCTTGGCTTTCTCTAGAGCATTTCTAGTCTTGCATTCTCAACAAGCTATTGAAAATTTCGCCAAGATATTATCTAGCATTCTCACAGTGGTTATTTCATTTCTGGATAATCCTGAGAAAAATTATTTTGATGAACAGATCCTCAAGAATTGGGAATAAGTACTCTAAAAAAATTTGGAATAATTTTCTTTTAATGTTTTCTTCTAATATTTTCTTCTTTTTTCTTACTTTCTTGATTTATTTCTTTTTTTCCTCCCTCTTTTGTCTGTTGTTTGCTCTCCTTTCTTTCTATCATCCTCTTTATACTTTTACCAACCCAAGGAAATGGAGAGAATTCCTGTCTCATCCCTGATTGTTCCACTGACTGTATATAACACATCACTTGGTTCATATTTGCCACATTCTACAGATTCATTGTTCTTTAATTCAATCAAAGGTGGTTTTCAAATATTGGAAAAAAAATTTTTAGTATTAGAAATCCAGAGATTTTTTTATTATTCATATAACAGTGCAACAATTTCATATAATATTTATATTACTTATCATAAATCAATCAGAAAATTTTCATAAATGCGGAAGTATGGAAAGTATCTTTAACCAATTTACTACAAAATTTTATTTGTGTTAATTCATCATCTTAGACTTTGCGGTCTATGACAGGAATAAGTGTGTGATGAACTACTGTGCATACCAGGAATATGTGTGAAACGGTATAGCATTGACTAATTCACTTTTTTGTGTGTGTGCTGAACATTAAATAGCATGGGTTCCTCAGACTGTCAATATAAATGCAAATTCCGTCTCTACTTCAAATAGGATATTATGTTTATCTGGGTAGAAAAAATGCAAAATTGATCACAAATTACAAACATATAGCAATTAAATTGAAATGATGTGTGCTCTATTCATTAAAATTTGCTTAATAATTATTTAAACAGTATTATTTAAATCATTTGTTTACTATTTTATACTTTTAGCAAAATCTAGTTTCAGTAAAATGCAGAACTCTGTAAATTTATTTTCAATGCTATTTTGTTTTAAATAACAATTCATTCCATGATACACACAGAGACATATATACACATGCATACAGGTGTGTTAATATTTGATTTGACAAATAGTTATTACATTTTGTATTCAAATGACTATTGTAACAGGAAACTTCCAGAAACTTATAGAAAGTGACCTTAATCAATGGTGAAAGGGTATTATAACAGCCCCATATTATAGCAAGGGTATTACTAGAATGTCAAATCGGGAAGTAGGCATCACCTTTCTTCATAGTGAATATTACAAAAGAAAGCCCTGGGGAAAGAACATTTGGATACCAATTTAGAACAGGTGGATGAGACAACAGGGAAGCTCCATCAGGTTAGAGTCAGTATACAGGCAATAATAGACAGGACAGTTATTTAGGCTACTCAAATCCAAGTAATTAATTTCTCTAAAAATTGAAACCACAACATTAACCTATAACACAAGTTAAGCTGAACAGCATTCACAGAAAATCCATATTTCATGGTTTAACTATCATAAAACTACAAGATAATAATCTATAAGACTGGTTAAATGATGATGCTCTTTGAGAGTACAGTGCCATTTTAGTAACTTTTCACCCATTTTCCTCATTTCATAGTGATTAAGAAAATGTCAAAAGCATGATGGCAGTGTCAGACTTCAGAATGTCACTGTTCAATTCTAGCCATCTTTTTGAGTTACCAATCTTCCTAATCTAATTATATAAATGGTAATTACCTATAAAAATAGGAATTCCTTCTGAGACACATCTGTAAAGATAGAATTGTACTTATGAAACCTGAAGCTTTGCTCAAAAGAAAGTAAATTCAATAATATCAATAAAGAACAATGTCTGAAGAAAGCTTTGTACAAAATATTTAGGCTGAAATCTTTCTGAATATTCTAGGATAATTTTCTCTACTCAACTTTAGTTTATTCAAATTTACTGACAAAGGGTACAGATTAATTTAAGATTTGCCTTCAATGTCTAAGGAAACGTAATTTATGATTGAGTTTTGTGATGATAGAGATTAGTGTTTTAAATATGCAAAAGGTAACTTTAATGGGACTAGCAAAAAAATTCAGAAAATCACAAGGTAATCATCTTATTAGATTTTTTTTAGTTTCAGGGGTTGTAGTCATAGACTGTGTCACTAATTTACTTAGTTGTTCTATAATCATCAGAAAAGGAAATAACAGAAAGAGAATTCAGACATTACAATAATAGAGATTCTTAACATAAATTTGCTCATTCTAAAGAAGAAAATATTCAGTAACTTCTAAAAAAATGTGTCACACTGATAACAAGATGTGTTACTAATGTCTATTCTGTCAATAGCAGAGATGCTGCTACACATTCTATAATACAAAGGAAAGTAACAGTCATTTATCCATCATGCCAGTAAGGGCATAATTAAATGTCTCTTGGTATGCCTGAGCAAGACATTTGAAAGTCAAAAGGCAATAGCAAAAGAAATAACAGAAATAGCATAAAACAACAAAAGCTTTCATATATGTTGGTAATAGGATGCTTACTCACAAATCAGTATGAAATATACTCAAATTTATATTGTAAAACATGAAAAATAATTCTCAACACTCTTGAGATAAGCAGTAGAGTGTTATGTAGAACAAATGTATTTAGACTACCTCATTTAAATATATATATTTCCTGGATTTCCAAATATATTATCTCAAGTAATCTGTTTCCTTTATTTACAATTTCATAGTGTGCTGAGAAACAAAATTTTCTCTCAAGAGTCCTGGAAATAATATAGAGACAAATTCACAAAATAGAATAGACTACCAATAATTCAAACTATCACCTCAATTAAAAAGGTTGTAGTCTATTGCCTGCTAGATGATTTATGTTCTTTGCAAAAAGCCCTCAAACTAGGGCTTGAATAATGAAATCTTAAAGAAAATACATTATCTTTCTGTGTGAAAATCTTAATTCATTTTGAGTTTTAGATAAGACTATGATTTTATTATAAGAAAAACATATTACTACCAAGAATTATTTTTTGTGTAGAGATATTTTATGCATCCATTTTTTATAATCTGTGGTTTTTCTGTCCCCAAATCATTCCATATCTCTTCTCTCCACCGTTGACTTATCAGCATGAAAATTTTTAGTACCTGTGATTTATCTCTCATATATAATAAAAATTATCAGTTTCTCTATAAAAATGAGACAATACTATTTTCAAATTTTACTAATATTAAATTCTGAATCATGTACAAAGTAATAAAAATAAAGAAGTATGAAAAAATTAGTAAACATATCTACTCTTTTGAATATCAAATGTTTATCTTTGAAAGGACATTTTTAAAAGCAAATTCATGAATAAATATATAATTATGTACTTATAATAAAATTCTAACAAAATATTACTGCAGACTTATATTTACTATTTTGAAAATCTTGTCTTATCATACTTGTTTTAAAATATACTGTAGGGCTGAAGATATAGCTTATCATCCATGAGCACTGGCTGATCTTGCAGAGAACCTGGGTTTGAGTCCTAATACTTCCATGTTCACAACATCCAGTAGCTGCAGTTCCAGGGAACATTATTCCCTCTTAGCCCTCTATGAGAGCTAAAAATATATGGTGCCCATAAATACATGTAAGAAAGATACTCATTCATATATAGCAAAATAATAAAGCAAATCTCCTTATGTTCAATGCTATAAATTAAAGAATAAAAATTAAAGTTTCATTGCAATCACAATATTAATGAGAGGAATATTTAATTATATAACACTTTTATATTACTACTTAAGAAACTTAAATGAGGAATGTATATGTGCATGTGTATGTGCATGCTTGAGTAAGTATGTGTGTGTGTGTGTCTGTGCATGTTTTTGAAATTTTGTGTGTGTTGTGCCTACCTGAGTGCATGTGTCTGTGTGTTTGTTTGTCCAAACTTTTATAACTGTGTGTTTTATAAGATTTGGATGTAGTTCCATTAAGAATTTTGTAGAATTGCATTCAGATTATTAAGCTAAACTAATTTTTCTAATGCACATATTCAAATAAATTGCTTTGATAAAATAGCAAAAGTGCATTTTATCTACACTACAACTGAAAAAAACCGACAGAAATTACAAGCAACATGAAACATATATTTTATTGATTTCTCTGCCTCTGAGTTCATGAATTCACTTTTGATCATGGTAGAAAGTGTGAAAAGAATGCTATCTGAAAAAAATGCCTTCCTTTCTAGTTCAGAGTTCCTTTGTTATTTTTTCATTTCCAGGCTTAGCTAAGGTATAACATGTGAGCTTCTAGTATTTCACACATTCTTGTTTAACAAATGAACCCTTGACCCTTCTCTTTTGTCAGGATGAGCATGTGGTAAAGATTCCAGGACCAGAGAAAAGAGTTGGAAATGTCCTCAAGAACAAGCTTTAGGCTATATTCAGTCATATGAAATGACACAGTTTAGGATGGTAACAGACAACCTCAAAAGGAGAATAGTCCATCAATTAATTATACTTCAATGCTGCATTTCCATACTCATTTGAAAAGTATACTCACTTGTGAATCCAGTACAACTTAATAGTGCATTTTATAACTTGTACCAAAATCTTAGCCAAATATAGCAGCCAGAAGTTAGCCAATGATATGGTTCTAAGTATTCAGACATGGCTGTGTAAGATGAATGTTTAGATACAACCAATCAAATTCTCTCTATATGCTACCATATTTCTGCTGGAACATGCTCTCAACCTACAAGACTGTCTGATTCATTAATTGTTTGCTTCCAACATCAACTCTATCCAATTAATTTATGTAAAGTATTTCTATTACAGAAATAGGTAATGCAAGTTTTTGATTGTTTATCAGTATATAGATAAATAGATAGATATATTAATGTCTTTACATTGTATTTTAATTAATTCAACCCCTATGCTTTTTTCTCCACACTTTATGCAATTGTCATCATTTTTCCCCCAAATTACTATATTCATTTTTTAACTCTTTTAGTCCAGTTAGTGTTGCCATTAGGTGTTTGGGTAAAAGGATTTCCATTAAAATATTAAAGATATCAATCATGCCTAACATCATTGAATAAACACACATTCTTCTCTTCTTAGTAGCCATCAACTTTTAATAACTCCTCAACCATTGGTAGAACTTCCCAGGCTTCTTCTCCATACGCACTGTAATTAAGAATGGGTTGGACTTGTGCACATTATTTGAATGAAGCATTAGAGAGTAGTAACTCATTAAGTAGTCTGAGTGTTTGGAACTCACTGTGTAGCCCCAGGCACTCCTCAAATTGACAATCCTCTTGACAATTGTGAATATACAAGAGGCCTTATGGCCATCGAGAGAGTCATTTTAATGAAATAACTATTACATAGGAAAAAAAGTTGAATATTTTTAAAACTAATTTTTTTTTAAAAAAAATTGCAAGTTAAAATCCACAGATAAGTGTGTACACAATTCAAAATATTTTTCTTTGTCTGTTGTTATTCATAATAAATGGGAGAGAGTTACTGTGTACTGTGTATGAATATCTTATTTTTATGGTTTTAGTTGATAGATATAACTGTTAAAAGGTTAATTATATAAATGTTTCCGTAAAATTCATGAAAATAGGTTTGAGAATAATATTGTCTTCACAAAAATAGAGGTTTGAATGTTTGTATAATACTGTTTAGAGGATTTAATTTTTTGAGTTTGTATAATAAAATGTGTATTTTAGTTTAACAGTTAGAGAAAGGTTGAATGACAATATGTCATTGTTCTTTTGAAATTTGGTATTTGAAAATACATCTAGCATCATATAAAACAGTATTTTTAGTAGATCATACAACCATCCTGAACTACTTCTTCTTCAAATCTACTACAGTTCCCTAGAACATTGATGATTCTTTAAATGTCATTTGCACTAGCCAGCTAAATACGCAGTGGAATTTTTGCTCAGTGGAAGTAGGAAAAGGCATACTAGATTCCTAGTAGACTTTTGTTCTGCTGCTAGCTATGTGAACAGCATTCATGTCCAAAATAGCTACTAATTCCAATAAAAAGACAAAAAAAAATCAAATTCAGTGTGCAATCAAAAGTAGAGCTACCTCAGCCAATAATAACACCTTGAAAAGTTAATGAGACTTAGATCAAAAAGTAAAAATTTGTTCCCATGAAAACACTAAGTTTTTAAAATTGGTTTGCTATGCTACTGTGGCATAACACAGGTAATATAATCATATTTTCTTTTTGACCAGAACTAGTGAGTCCAGTTCAATTTCCTAAATAAGTAATAGGAAAAAAATGTATATTAACCAAAACTACTAATAGAGATTCCAGATGGCAAGTAATGTGGAGTTAATGCATGAAGGTTTTTTAAATTTCATTAAAATAATCACATCATGCAAGTCTTAACCAGTTTAGAATGAATGGAAGGCAATGATGATCAAATATCACTTCTTATATTTACTGTTTTGATCAACACATAATAAACAGTTTGTGCTACTGTGTTTCAAACTTATTTGCATAAAGACAACTTTCTAAAAAACCTTGTTTTTATTTCTTTGATTAATTTTTTATGTTGGCTTTTGTTCAGGTCACTAGATACCTTTGTTTAAAAAAGAATAGAAAAAAATAGAAGTACTAGAAAATTCTAAAATTTTAAAATAAGAAAAAGAAGCAAAATGATTGTAAAATGCCATGCAGTTATTATATAAATACATATGAATATATTTAATTCTGAATACTATACAACTCAAATTAGCTAATCATCAACTAAGCTTATTATAGCAAAATACTATATTGTCTAACATATATTTTTAAAGTAAAGGTTGATAGGTCAGTAAACCTCTTCAACTGGTAAACACTATGAGTTAGAACAGTGCTTGGAATTCTTATACACTATTTAAAACTTTTACAGAGTTATTTTTGAAAGTAAAATCATGTGCTAAATTGTTTCTTCATATGATCTCTCTGTGTGTCTTTATTGCTCTCTGTCTCTGTTTATCTCTGTCTCTGTCTGTCTCTGTGTCTCTCTGTCTGTCTCTGTGTGTGTGTGTGTGTGTATGTGTGTGTGTGTGTGTGTTTGTGTGTGGTGTGTGTGTGCACACACATGGGCATTGAGTCCAGGACCTTAGGTAATATAAACAACTTCTCTCCTACTGATACACATGCTGAGTGCTGTGGGATTATATTCTGGTTCATTGCAAATATTTGTCATTCTTACTGGTTTAATAAAATACTAATGAGACAGAAGGTAGTCAGTAACTGTGGGCAGGGCTATTAGAGTAGGAAAACTCTAAGAATAGGAAAGCAGAGATGCCAGCAGATGTAGAGGAAAGAAAGAATACTGCTCTAAGAAAAGGTATTAAGCCACTTGGCAAATCGTGGGTTAGTTTAAGAATTAAGAGGTACCAAGTTATATGACTGAAACATAGCTAATCAGCATGAAATTAATGTAAGCTTCTGTGTGTTTCTTTGGGACTTTGGGATTGCTGGTCTATATCTTGGGGCTATTCCAGGCCAGAAACCTCATGTTTCAAATGTCACCCAATGTAAGGCACAAACTCATGACCCTGGGATTAAGAGTCCTATGTTCTACCAACTGAGTTGGCTGGGCCAGAAATATCTTATTACAAATGACATGTCACGTGGGGCATGTACACTTATGTATGGCCTTAGAACCATAAAAAGGGTTCTAGAACACAGAAATGGTGCCAAAACAGCTTCAAAGTTGTGTCTTTCAAGTGAGCCCTGTTGTATGGAGATGCCCTGGTATAGCATGCAGATTTGAGTTACAAAATATCTGGCTTTTGAATGCAGCTTAACCTGACAAAAGGCCAATTCCTACAGTCTCACAGGAGTTTTTATATAAGAAATAGGCTGCAGTTGATAGATTTAAAGATTCTGGGAAAAAAAGAGAATGGAGTTCAAGATAGCATCTTGGTAGCAGCATTTTCTTAGGATAGCTCTGTTTGCTAGAGGCAAGCAGAGGCAGGGCTTTTTTAAGAGAGTCTTCCTGAGATGGCCTTAGTAGCAAAAACTGTATTGCTCTTTTAAGAGACCCTGTTGTCAAATACTTAAATGGAGTTCATGAGCAACAGATGGCAGTGCTTTAATTGGTGGCAATATGAGCCCTTAAATTCCTCAGATTTGGGATGGTAAACATTATTTCTGCTAGTAAGTCTACATTGAAGTTAAGCTCTTACATACTAGTAATTAGGTAGAGCCAGTCATCCACCCTAGCTAAGCCTTTAACACTAGCAAAACATTGGCATATTAAGGGTGTGGTCTGAAATAAAAAAAAAAAATAGAGATATCTGGATGGAATCAACCTGTAATCCTAGCCACACTTTTGCAGATTGAAAGTGTTATCAGAAACAGAAAGAGAGGGAGTTATTTGGAGTTATCCACCCTAGTCAAGCAAAGATGTGGTCAGAAACAGAAAAAAAAGATACCAGAAATACAATAAAGACAGATTTAAAAAACAAAACAAAACTCTAAATGCTTTACAGTGTGTTTGAAAATATACACAGGCTTGAGGGAGAAAAAAAAAAAGGATAAAGTCTTTGAAAAAAGAAATTGAGTATAAAAGATGATCCAACATTTCAGAGCACCTCTCTTGCAGTTTCCTCTGAGCTCTGCATCCAAAACAACTTCAAGAAGACTGGCTGAGATGACCCGACATTACAGATTACTTTGCTAAGAAATTGTCTATAATTCTAAATTTTTCTTTGGGTCCTCATAAATTTACCATCATGCTCAATCAGCAAGAAGTAGCCTAGAGAACAATGCCCACATTCCTCCCTAAATTAACCTTAGATGTTTTTCTTTATTTACATTGTTGATTACAAGTTGTTGTTGATAATGGAGAAAATAAAATTGTGCAAAGAAAACTAAATTTCTGATTTTTGTTTTAAAAAATGGGGAAATATGTTTCATGAAATTTATTTATAATATTTTATTGACCAAAATCTATTAACATACAAGTATAAATAAAAACAATAACTTTAAAAAACAAGTGAGTTTTTTCTAAGGATAAGTTTCTCTGCTTTCCTAGTGTACATGGACCTGAGAAAGGGGAAACTATCACTTGAGCAATCAGGAAATCTTTTAGAAAAGAAGGGACATAAGAAGTAAGCAATCACCTATCTGACTGCACATTAGCTTAGATAACCTGATAAATGGCTCCTCTGTGATTGTTTCTTCTCATAATACATATTTTAAATATCAACTAATTAAAAAAATAAAATAAAGTTTTAATTCTGCATGTGACATAGTAAAGCCTACTTGAGCAGCAAACCACAACTGATTTGGAACAGAGCCACTGTAACATGTTCCAAGAAAGAAAAACATGGAGAACCTTTGTGAAACACTCACCTAAGAATAGAAACATGCATTTTCTACTGTGTGCTCAAAGCATTTTATAGTACTTAAAGAACTCGGCAAGAAGTTAAAATGCATTTGTAAAAGTTCAGCCCCATACAATAGCGGTCTGTTAATCATCTGCACTAGTTATAAGATTTAAAAATAGCAAGATTTTAGGTCACTTCCAAATAAAGCATTTCTGAGTCTTAAGAAGAAGGAATGGTCATTTTTTATAATCGATTCTAGAGTAGGTCTTTAAATTTATAATTGCTTATTCAACATTTTCATGTCCTGAAATCCTAAGACATTATTTTCCATCTTTTAAATGATACTTAACATTTGAATTAATCAACTTAAAAAATGTACCTGAACATTTACACTTTATCTTACATCTATAAAAATATTAGCTCTATTCAATAGTTAAATAGTTTCAATAATGATTATAAATATAATACACAATAATAATGCCCATTTTTTTAACACATGGCCCATAGTTTTCCATTCCATAAGCTTATAGTGACATTTTGAAATATGCCACTGTTTCTAATTAGTTATCTTACCAAGAAATTTCTCACATTCATATCTTCATTTACAACTTACGTAACTCATTTTTAGATTCTAAAGACTTTGTTATATAACTATCATTATTATATCCTTGAGGACAAAGTAAAGAAAGAGGGTGACCTAGATTCCTATGAACTTATTTCAGATAGACTTGCACAGAGCCTCTAGTGCCTGGACTTTAAGTGTTCTCTTTCTAGCAATGTGGGCAGAAAATTGTAACATTGTTGTGTGATACAAGAATGCTAATGTAAGTATGTAACTTGGTACTAAAGCATTCCTCTCTCACTGTTGTTTCCTCTAACCCAAGCAAGTCACAGAACAATCTCATGTATGAAACTTGTGTTCATTATAACACATTTATAACTCTTGATTGGTCATTCTCATTTTCCTAGCACTTGTGTGATTACAGTGTTGTCATTGAAGTTTTCTTGTGTCTAGAGATGAACAAGTGTCAGTGATCGCTTAATATTCTCTTTGATATAGAGCCCAGAGTTTATTTTTAGAGCCATTTGAGATCACATTTCACTGGTCAGCTCTATATATGTGTGAAAACAATCCATTCTTTTGTAATTTTTTCAAAGACTATTGTTTGTTTAAATTTTTTGTTGAAAATAGATTGTTATAGACTATATTTTTATGGTTCTCCCTTCCCAACTCTTCCAAGATTCTCTCCAATTGTGTCTCATTTGAATCTACATTCTTTGTCTTCTGTTAGAAAATTAATAGGCATCTAAACAGTAATAATAAAATATGAGAAAAACAGCATATCAAAATATGAAGAAACACAGAGGGAACAAAGTCAACAAAAAAGAACAAGAAACACACATGCCCATACAAAAATGGTATAAAAACACAAAACTTGGAACTATAATGTATATGCAGAAGTTTCATAAAGTTAAAAAAAAATCATTGATGATATTTTATGAGATATAGAACCTGAAAATTTTCACTAGTTTGTTTTCTGATTACCATATATTGTTGCACATAAGACCTACCAGCACATGACAAACAGAGACAGGTGGATCTATGAGTTTGTGGCTAGTCCAGTCTAGTGAGCTAGTTCCAAAACAGGATCCAAAGCTCCATAAAGAAACCTTGTCTTGATAAAACAAAAAAAAAGCCAAAACAAAAATAAAACAACAACAAAACATGATTGTTTCCCCAATGAGACTCCCTTTGAAAAACAATATTGTTTTGATTTGCAAATGGTTAACAATTGGAGTTAGCATCTATCCTAAATATTGGAACATGTGTTCAGTTCTATTAACTCTAGAACACCTTCTGGTGCAGACCCATGAGGGTCTTTATATGCTTCTGGAGATTTTGAATTTATGTAAGCATTGGTTATCCTCTGTATGGAATGCCTTGTTTCTATAGTGTCCTCCACCTATTTTGGCTTTTACACATTATCTGATTCTTCTTCTTCCTCTTCTTCCTCTTCTTCTTCTTCTTCTTCTTCTTCTTCTTCTTCTTCTTCTTCTTCTTCTTCTTCTTCTTCTTCTTCTTCTTCTTCTTCAGTTTTTCCTGTACCATGACAGAAGAAATTCGATGGTATTATCACTTTTACAACTTAGTGTCCCAAAATTTGGCACACATTGAGCTTTGTCTGGCTATTTGTTTCTGTATTTATTCCTATCTAGTGAAGGAGAAATCCTCTCTATAATAGTTAAATAAGGCACTTATCTATGAGTATAGGAGAATATAATTAGAAGTCATTTATTGCTGAGTTTATATATTATAACAGTACTGTTTAGAATTTCTTCAACATCCCTGAACTAACCAGTTCCTAGTTTTTGGCCATCTAAATGATTTTGGGCATACGTTTCAGCTCATATAGTACTCTTTAAATACAATCAGATATTTGTTAATTATCCTGTAAACTTAGTGCTATTATTGCATCAGAACATCTTGAAGGCAGGCCATTATGGAAGATCACAGGATTTGTGGCTAGGCTAATATTTATCTTTCGCCATTAATAGTGCTGAATAAATTTCAGAACTCTGAACACTAGTCAGTAGGGGTGAAGTTTCTAAGTGGATGTCAGCTTGAACTCTTTGTGTTCAGTGAGGTTTATACATGTTGATCTCTGCAATAGAACCTTATCATCAATTTGTGGAGAGCAAATAATATTAGCCATCAACTGCATGGAATGGGTATTGTCCAGTAATTCAATTAGGTGTGACACATTCATTCCTAGCAAATGAAGCTTTATTTGGAGAGGAAAGATGCCTATTTGAGGGGGGGGGCTTTATCTCAAACAATACTTGTAAATAAGTTATACATCACCTTTATATAAGTACTTATTTTAGGAAGCACCTACTGTATTCTGTTTCCATTCAAACCTCAAAACCCCTTAGTTTTAGTTTTTCCTCTTGCATTCCCATCTTCAATCTCTCTTTCCTCCATTTGATCAATCAATTTCTTCCTCCACATGAAACATAACTGTCTGTTGTATTTGTCTTTCCTAAAAGGATCCACCTCTGATCCCATTCTCTTACTCTTTCCTTTAATGCTATGATTAAACAAACTGTAGTATTGTTGCTCACTTTTTGAAGACATAACAGTTAACATGCACATAAAAATAAATGAATACTATACTTTCTGTGTCTGTGTTAGATTACTTAGATTAAAGACTCCATATTATCTCCTTAATAATATATATATGCATATATATACATATTGTTCCAATGAAAGGAGAATATCTCTAATTATACTTTATGATTTATTGGTCTAAAAATTTTGAAAACAAAAGTGGATGATTTTAAAAAAGGTTCCTTAATATGCTACAGTCTTTCTACTAAAGAAAGGTTCTTTATAATCTGCAGGATATTAAAAGCTGTTCTTAGAGCCATGCAATGACTCATTTTTTGGGATATTATGATCACTTAAAGTCTCCAAAACAAATCTGAAGACTTAAACTGTTTAAATGAGTGTTGTAGTTTAAATGGCTGCAGTTTTGGAGAAATACTACAGTTAGAAAGTAAGGTATCTCGATGTCACTGAAGTCAGATTTTGAACTTAATTTTCTGACTAATTATAATTCAGAATCTGAAAATAACGGTGTTTTGTCAAACAGTAATTGACAAAATTACTATTTTTAGTGTTTCTGAGTCAGAAATTGACTCCCTGGCTAGTATCTTTGGTTAATAATTTTGAATTCTTACCTTATTATCTAATTCAAAAAGGAGAACAACCTTTTTATTATACATAAAATATTTGTAGACTGTGGTGATATCTCAGTCTCTATGTGATTGCCAAGAGACTTTTATGTCTAGTATCCACATAAAAAATGAGATGTAGTATCATAATAATAGTACCAAAGTAACAAGAAAATTCTGTGAGCCCTTTCTCCAAAAATAAAATGGGTAATGCTTGAGAAGAAATACTGACCTCTGGCTCTAGATGCATGTGTATCAATACCCATACAAGTAAGAACACATGAAAAAAAATGAACATGAGCATATATGTATACATATCCCAAAATATATGTTTTCATTGAAAACATATTTGCTTTCAACCATTAGAATGATATTCATATGTACAGTTATGATAATGTCTCTACTTTTAAAAATATTTAGAAAACCAGACATACAAAATTATCTAACAAGTTTTAAACTCTAAATTAGAAATTTATATAAATGCAGTATTCCTAGTCTGCATAGATTACTTTAGAGACCAACAGCTACAAATCGAATATCTCTGTGAAGCTTATTAATTTGAAATGTTTCTCAAGACATTTTATGTTAATCTCATTATAATGGACTACATTCAAGCAATTTCAATGACAGTAATTTTAAACATTTTATAGAAACTGTAGATGGATTGGACTGAATTCAAAACCTATTCCAAATAAAAATGCTCTCAACAGTTATGTTCTTGATAACAGTGAATGCTGAAATATCTTCCATAAAATAGTAAAATAAAATATAATTATGCACATTTACTTTAGAAATTATGAATGTTTTAATTTTTTTGTTGGGAGACATTTTGTGTATAAATTTAATTTCAAGACAGAAGAGAAATTCAACTAAACATATATTGTTTTTCTGTATACAGATATACAGATCTATATTCTTTATAAAGCTTTATAATTTTTATTTATTGAACTTCAAAGTAAACCTAATTTTATAAAGTATGAATTGATCATATATAGTCAAGAAATAATTACATTGTTTTTCTAAGTTTAATTTTTAAACAAAAAAGTGATTCTGGAAAAGAAGAGTGAACTATTTTTGAGAAAAGAATATATGTTGTTTATCCTCAGCAACTAGTTCTGCCATCTTTTAACAGTAGCCTCCCCTGTTCCTGAAAGACCTCTTCCAAGATCACTACTAGATTCATGGAACCACTAATAATACTGAATCCTGTAGTTCAACTGTGTTTGCTTTTTATATAACTGCCCCTTACTCACTGTGGATTTTCCAACTATAATTTGAAGTTACTCCTACCAAAATAAGTGCATTTTTAAAATACTAATTTCAAGAATGGAAATATGGATTTTATCACCCATTTTATCAGTTTCAATATATACTCTTATGAAATCCCATTTTTTCATCTTTCCAATTAAGTTTTCTACCAATGTGAGTCATCACCACCATTGTCATCTACTGACATTATTAAGTAAATTGAACTCATACAAACAAAGCACTGTGGTTCTGACCACAGAAAAATGCATGATTAACTAGTAGGTGTGGCGCATAAATGTAACAGATTGCTAGACACAGGAATGTTCATGAATCTGGCAGGACATTTTGAGTGGATTCAAATTTGTTACAATACTTGATGTGCATACACAATTTATTTTCAGTATTTTACATTAAAGATTTTTTCCACCATAAATAACTGTTATAACTAATATTATAGTAATAAAAGCAGCTTATAAACCCTCAAAGCAAAGGAGATTTCTTTTTAATCTAGTTATATATTTCTGTATTTTGTTGGTGAGGCTTGTCTTTGAGGACTCTGGTCACTACCTAAGTTTGAAATTGCCAGTTATTTCCATTTGAATTTTTTTAAAAGTAGATTCTACTTCCACTTTCATATCCTAAGCTTTCTTCATTCCATTTTTGTGTTTTACATAATTGTTTTACTGTGCTTATTCAAATCCTTTTTAAGGACCTCTAACATATTTATAAAGGGTGTTTTGAGTTCTTGTGTTTCAGCTATTTTGCATTTTTCAGGTCCTCCTGTAGTAAGTTTGCTGGGCTATAGTGAAAACATATTGCCTGGTGTGTTATTGTCACAATATAACATATTTGAGGTTGGTGTTTAGGCATCTGGGATTGGGATGATTTTAATTCTATGTAGTGATATCATTTCTTGTCTTGTCTTTTCTTTGGTATCTGTTGCTTTATCTGTTTTATATGGGAGTGTGGTAGCTTTAGGTTATCTAGTATGGGATGACTCTGATACCATGAACATTGCGGCCAGGGATAGTTCTTCATAAAATGTTTCTAAGTATATGGAGATTACAAATAGACAATGCAATGACTAGAAGAGGTGGCAGGAGGGCTGAAGGGGTTGACTGGAAGAAGGGAAGTGGGATGTGCTACCAGAATGTGCTTTGTTCTCTGGTAGTGGGAGAAGAGGAGTAGGAGAAGCCACAAAATATGGACTGCGAGAAAGGTGGAGATGAGACTGGTAGATTCAAACTGGAGAAGTAGAGGGAAAATTAATATAGACTGCTTGCTACCTTGGCTGGTGTGGAAGGTAGGTTCAATGGGAATCATAATTGGAGCCTAAGGTCAACAGGTGCTAAAAAGGCAGTAAGGAAGTTTGTCATGATGAAATGGATGTGCTTAGCTTAAAAACCCTTAAATTTTTCTACTATTATTACCTTAATTCCTTTCACTTGTCTAATTTCTCTGCTTAATTTTAGGTACCATGTATAGGGAGAGATGGTTTAATTACCTGATTTACTTTTTCTGTTTATCTTCCTTGATGATTTCATTTTTTTAAATATTTATTATTTGGTGATTTTACATCATGGCACCCCATGAAACTTAGTTATCAGACCTCTCAGATTCATGGCCACTCTTTTGATCTCTCCATTTAAATGTTTTTTTTTTTTTTTAACTTGGAATGCTTTTAATGACAGCTTCAATTTTCTTTGGAGTTATAGGTCTGTTTATGTACTTAATCTTATCTTGATTTAATTTCGGTAAATCGTACCTATGCAGAAAGCTGTGCATTTTTTCTAAGTTTTCCATTTTTGTAAAGTATAGATTTTCAAAGTATGACCTAATAATTTTTGGGAATTCTTGGGGGACTGTTGTTATGTCCCCTCTTTCATTTCTGATTTTGTTGATTTGGATACTTTCTGCTTTTTTGTGAGTTTTGATAAGGGTTTATCTATCTTGTTGAGTTTTTCAGAGTCAACTCTTTCATTCATTGTTCTTTTTATTGTTCTTTTTGTTTCAATTGTATTGATTTCAACTCTAAATTTGATTATTTTCTGTTGTCTACTCCTTCTAGGTGAGTTTGCTTATAATAGTTCAAATGTTTTCAGCTGTGCTGTTAGTTCTGTAGTGTGGGATTTCTCTAGGTTTTTCATATAAGCATCTACTGCTATGAATTTTCCTCTTAAGACTGCTTTCATTGTGTCCCATGAGTTTGGATATGTTGTGCGGTGGATATATATTACATACTTGAATATTAGGGGGAAAGCACATAGTGAAATCCTAGGCAGACAGGTAAGATCCTTGAATACAAGAATAAACAGCTCAAAGTCAATCACTTACACCTTTAATCACAGCACAGAAAAACTGTGAGTGTTCACCTACACCCTTTATCCCACAATTCCAGAGACAGAACTTCTTCTGCTTCTGTGAGTTCAAGGCTACATGCCTTTCATCCTTACCTGGTCGGGATAGTGTTTATAAGGGTTTGTAGAAACCCAGAGAGAACAGAAGCAACTGGGAGAAGCGATTGGCAGAAGCAACAGGCAGACGCAACCAGGAGCAAGGCTGAGGAATATTCAAGACAACTGGGTGATAATTGACTGTAGTGCTTCTTCTTTCTGCTATTTCAGCCTTCCCATGATATTTGGCTCTGAGCCTCATTTGTGATACTACATTGTGCATTTATTTTCATTAAACTTTAGGAAGTCTTTGTTTTCTTTCTTAATTTCTTCCTTGACCCAGAGGTGGTTCAGCTGAGTGATGTTTAGTTTTCATGAGTTGTGAGGCTTTCTGTCGTTTTTGATGTTGTTGTACTCTAACTTTACACCATGGTGGTCTGATATCACACAAGAGATTATTTTTATTTCTTGTATCTCTTGATATTTGTTTTATGACCAATTATGTGGTCAATTTTAGAGAAAATTCCCTGTGGTGCTGAGAAATATGTATGTTCCTTTGTGTTTGGGTAGAAGCTTCTATAAATATCTATTAGATCCATTTGCATCATAACCTCTGTTAGATTCCTGATTTCTCTGTTGATTTTCTGTCTGGTTGATCTATCCAAGAGTGAAAGTGGGGTGTTGAAGTCTCCCACAATTTGAGTGTCAGAATTGAGCTTGAGTAGCATTTCTTTTACATACGTAGGTGCCCAATATTATATTAGGGGCATAAATATTCAGGATTGAAATCTCATCTTGATCAATATTTCCTGGAATTATCCTGGAATAAATAATGTCTATCCAGGTCTCTTTTAATTGGTCTTAGTTTGAAGTCTACTTTGTTATATATTAGGATGGCAACACCAGCTTGTTTCTTGGGGTCATTTGATTGGAATATTTTATTCCCACTGCTTTACTTTCAGACTGTTTCTGTCTTTGGGCTTGAGGTGTGTTTCTTATATGCCACAGAAGGATGGTTTCTATTTTTTATCCATTGTGTTATGGTGTGTCTTTTTATAGATGAATTGAGACATTTGATATTAAGGAATATTAGTCACCACTGATTGGTATTTTCTGTTATTTTTGGTGGTAGTTAGTATGTATTTGCTTTGTTTTGTCTTTTTTTCTGTGGGATTATCAATTGTTTGTAGTTTTATGGGTATATCTGGGATCCTTAGGTTGGAGTTTTCCCTCTAATGCTTTTTGAAGGACCAAATTTGTGGATAGGTATTGTTTAAGTTTGATTTTGTCATAAAATATCTTCTTTACTCCATCTATGGTGATTGATAGTTTTGCTGGATATAGTAGTCTGGGGTGGCAGCCATGCTCTTTTAGTGTCTGTATAACTTCTGACCAGGATCTTCTTGCTTTCATTGTTTCCATTGAATAGTCAGGAGTTATCTCATGAGTCTGTCTTTATAGGTAAGTTGGCTTTAAAACTTTTTCTTTGTTCTGTATGTTTTGTGGCTTGATCATTATGTGGCAAGCATATTATTTTGGGAGTTCTAATCTATTTGAAGTTCTGTAAGCATCTTGTAACTTCATAGGCATTCTTCGGGTTGGGAAAATTTTCTTCTATGATTTTAATGAATACATGATCTGTACCTTTGAACTGATATTCTTCTTCTTTTTTTTAAATTCCTATTATTCTCACGTTAGGTCTTTTCACGGTGTCTTAAATTTCCTGAACATTTTGTGTCATATTTTTTTTTTGGATTTTGGTTTTTTTTTTTGTTTTTTTTTTTTGGTTTTGGTTGTATTTTCTTTGACTGATGTATCTATTTCCACTATTGAATCTTCCACTCCAGAGATTCCCACTTCCATCTCTTGAAATCTGTTCGTTATACTTGTATCTGTAGTTCCAGCTCTTTTCTTCAGATTTTCTATTTCTACCTTTGTCTCACTTTGTGCCCTTTTTAATTGCTTCTATTACAATTTTTGTTTCTTGAAATGTTTCTTGTATTTGTTGGTTTTCATTTTCTTGGATTTCTTTGCTTTCCTTTAAGGTTTTGTTCATCTTTACCAATTTTTTGTTTGCATTTTATTCTATCTCTTTAAGAGTTTTTTAAATTTATTTATTATGTATAAAGTTTACAGAAGAAGGTACCAGATGTCATGATAGATGGTTATGAGCCACTATGTGGTTGCTGGGAATAGAACTCGGGGCCTCTGGAAGAACAGTCAGTGCTCTTTCCTTTGAGCCATCTCTCTAGCCACCTTTTAAAAAAAATATATTTATTTTTATTTTATGTGATTTGGTGTTTTGTCTGCATGTATAGCTGTGTAAGGATGTCAGATCTTGGAATTACAGACAGTTGTTAGCTGAATCCTGGGAATAAAACTCAGGTCCTCCAGTAGAGCAGTCAGTGCTCTTAATTGCTGAGCCATCTCTCTAACCCAGTTAAGAGATTTTTTTTATATCCACCTTTAAGGCATCTATAATCTTTCTAAAGATGTTTCTGAGGTAGTTTACTTCTGTTTCTTTTTCATTGCTCTGTTCAGGTCCTGTTGTTGCAGAACTACCAGTTTCTCCTGGTGTTGCTTTGTTGTTCTTTATTTTGTTATATGCATTCTTGCACTGGTGTTTGCCCATTGCTTTAGTTTCTCACACTTATTCAGCTCTTAGTCAGTTGTGGCTAGAGGGCTTGTGTGTCTCCTATCTGCTCTGAACAGGGGGTCTGCATGGTCTCTGACTTTGCTGTAGATATGGGTCTGCCTACGTCTGTGTTTCAAAGATGTCTGTCTATCTGTCTATTATGAAGCAGTTCACCCTGAAGGTGGGGCCCAGCTGTGGGAGGTTCCTTCTGATAGGAATTGCTGGGTAAGGACCCTCCCAATTTTAGCTTAGGGCCAGTCTGCTAGCAGAGTCTGAGATCAGGATCCTGGAAGTGACTCTGGTCCTTGGAGAGGGAGTTTCTCTGCTAACAGCCCAGGAGCTGAAGTTCCCTCAACTCTGAGTTTGCTCTGTCCAAGGTTAGGTTTTGACTGTTCCTGAATTTAGTTTTAATTTTTTCTTGCCATCTTACAAATTGATATGTTTAAACATTAAAAAATTTATTTGTATTTTTTTTTTTTTTTTAGTTTTGAAATAAATGTGCTTAGAAGTATAAAGGCTCTCTTAGGATTACTTTCTTTGTGTCCCTTAGTTTTTTTTTTTTTTTTTTTCATTGTGTTTTGAATTGTATTTAATTTTATATAATTTTATTTCTTTTGTGATTTCTTTTTTGTAAATTTATTTTTCTGTAAAGTGTTTCATAATCTTCATAAATTTGTACATTTAGTAAAGTTGCATTTGCCATTGATTTTAAGTTTCACTACACTGTGTCTAAATGGGATTAAGTATAGTTATTTGTATGAATTTTGTAACATTAGATTTGTCTCCCTGAATGTAGTCTATTTAAAGATGTTTCATGGGATTCTGAGTAGAATAAATATCATCTGATGTTCAGGTAGACTATTCTGTGGATATGTATTTTGTCCCTGAACATATGCTTTGTGCAGGCAATATCTGCTTTTCTTATAGACAAGGTATGTGTGTTGCTTAGAAACATACAATATAAAAAATTTTGATACTTGTTTAAAATTTTATATGAATTTAATGAGATTGATTTTCTCTGATTTTTAAGTCAAATGATAATAGAATGTCTTCATACAAAAATTCAATTTTATCCTCGATGTGTGCATTTTGGATGTGTTTATCTTTATAGTAGAAAATATGATTGAAAAAAATAAGCAGTACTAGAGACACTGGCCCTACATTAAAATAAATTTTTACCAGATAAGGTAAAGAAGGATGACTCATAGCAACAATGATTTATCATGGAGCAGATATGGGCAGAATAACACCCTAAAAGCACTAAAAATGACAATTTTGCTGTGCTGAATTACACACTGTCTTAAAATACTTCTATATTCATTATTTTTAAATCTTGAGTATTCTAGGCACCAAGTACTACTAAAAACACTTTAAAAATACAGTTTAGAATAGTTGTGATGGAAGAAATGAGATCAAAAGTGGTCTGACACTCACTGTGATAACAGCAAGACCACACCCATCTCTGCTTCCACTGCAAAAAGGAAATTATGAAAGAAGTTTTGCTTCGAGATAGATATAACAAACAAAGTTCTCTACAAATGTGAGTATAGGGGCTTATTGTTTCTCCAAGTTGTCCACATGGTTCTGGCTTAGAGTTTTTAAGGATAAAGGAATTGTGGAACCTTCTTCCAGAGCTAAGGAGAGCTAATAATGCCACAAACGGTGTGATAGGGAAGTCCCTGCATAAAGGACCTTTTCTGTCTTTGTATAAAGTGAAGCCTAGATATCCTTGCAAATCCCAATGTGTTAAACAGTTTAAAGTAATAATATATCTGCCAATGATTGCTACACTATACACAGGTAGTTGACTAGCAAAACAGAAAGACATACCTTGCAGACAGAAAATCTGTCAGTGCAAAGACACCTACACCCTTTGACATCAGATATAAATTTGAAGTTTTCTTCAAGTGACTTTATTCTAGTCTTGATTTAGTATTTGCTGAATATGCTTTGATTCCTTCTTGTTGGAGTACTAATAGATATTTTATGCCACTGTATGTTTGAAGTACTTAATTTGAGTTTTGATTTTACAGTAGTTATATTTACTAAATTTTTTGAGTCTCAGAAGAGATTTTGAAATTCAGACTATTAGTGTTAAGACTGAAAGGTTATTGATACATTTGAAGCTGTATTAAATACATTTTTGCATTATGATATAGTTACAAGCCTATGAAAGCAAGCAAAATGTAGTTTTAATTTCAATTTTCTTTATTGGCTGTTATGTTTGAGTAGTTCATCCATTGCTTTTGGAAGTGTTTGACAAAAATTAGTATGTGTGGCCTTGTTGGAGATAGTGTGGCATTGGTGAAGGGGTTGTGTCACTGAGAGTGGGCTTGAGATTTCAAAACAGAGTCAGCTAAGTTTCTCATGCTTTATGCCATCTCCTTACAGATCAAGATGTGAATTCCTATCTATTACTGAAAACATGCCTTTGTTCCAGCATTATGGATTGTAAAACCCTGAATCTATAGTCCAATTACATATTTTAACAGCAATAGTAATTAATATGAACTCTATGCTAAAATTAATGCATTATTACCAGAGAAGAGAATTAAGAATGCAATGGTAACTCATGTTCTTTTTGGCTTTTCTATAACCTCTTAGTTGTAGAACAGAATCCAATATTAACATCAGAGGAGAATGAAATGAAGCATAACAGGGGTGGCAGAAATGCTAAGTAGCATTTTTTTCTGAAATACTGTAGTAATACTTGAAGCATCTTTAACACTGTTATTAGTTACAAATTTTAGCTTTGTCATTGAAACATATGTAACCACACAGCCTTCAGACAAACATATACATGATTAATGTTGAGTGGTTTTTGGAACAATAAAAAGATCATTTCCATAATAGGAAATAATGTCTCATACAAAGGACCTAAAGATTATACAATATGTCAAAACAAACAAACAAACAAACAAACAAAAAACACCCAAGAATTTGTTCCAATATCGAGCATGTGAAGGTAAAAAAAAAAAATGACAATGATGAACATGCTATGGTATTGATCTTCTTTATTCTTACAAAGTCCATAAGCTGTAGGCTTAATCACCAGATTATGACATAAATCGAGACAAAAATTCCATAATAGTTATGATATTATAGAATTATGTCATTGGCTCTGTACTTAATAAAGGTATAGTAGATCTTGCTCCTCTTATCTTATCATAGCCGCAGTCCCTGATTATAAACATACCTATTCCACCATTAACTTCCTGAAACATTGTACAAAGTTCCATCAGACTCAAAGTGATGGGTATAAGTTAATATGGATGAAAAGTCCTGAAACTATTAGTCAAAATCATCCTCTTTTAAGTTGTTTTTTTCACGTCTATTTTATCATAGATATGACTATCATGTTTCAGAAATGTCAGTAGATTTTATAAAACTGATAATACATAGAAGCAAAAAAAAGAAATAGAGACTATTGTATAAAATTATGTTAATATGTTACTTGGTAAAGTGTATGCATAGTAGTTATAGTCAATTTAATTCAAAATATCTAAAATGCAAGAATGTTTATCCATACATATGCATTTTAATTTTAAAATAACCATAGAATACATTTTACCAGAATTTACAAATAAGTGAATCACTATTACTGTAGAGACAGAACTGAAGTGCTTTAAATTGCAGAGGTTCAAGGAACAAAATATATGTAAAAGACAAATGCAAAATAGTGCTTTCAGCACTGCCCTCAGAAGAAAGAAAGGCCAATGTTACTGAAATAAATCTCTAAATTTAAACCATATTTTTAGTATTCCGAAAATTGAATGAGATTAGAATAAAAAAGAAATCTCAAGGGGACAAAAAACTGGAGTAAAATGTGGACATTTGAACAATTATCAGAGGAGACAAAAGGACCCGATCCTAAGAACATTTTCACTTAAGTAATTTTTAAGCTGTTGAATATCAAAAGAGAACAGGCTTATTCTGTCTAAAGCAAGGTTTCCAAATCTTGCTTTAAAAACTGTCCCAATATGGAAATAATTCTTTGTATTTTATAGTTTTATGAAGTCTTTCATCTAAGAATCTCAAAGAGGAAATGAAGTGAGTGCAATGATTGAATTTTTGAATATTAATGACTTCAAGAAAAATGGAAGCAATTAAAAAGAATAAGAAGTCTACTATAATGAAATCCACTTTTTAATGTTATACATAGGTTAGTTGGATAGTTACAGAAAAAATGATGGCTAATAGCAATTACTCTGTACCTGAGGATTTTTTTTTCTATGTAGCATAATTATGCTACATGAGCAGGGTAAAGAATTTTCAGAGAAAGGCAAGAATTTTCTACTAACAGAAACCTGTCCCTGTTATGTTTGCCAGAATGCTTCTATTCATGAAGTGTTTAAATATTAAAATGTATAACCACTGTGTTCAAGACTATTTACAACCCATGGCCTCTAATAGAAAAGCATGGGCACTGAAACACTGAACTTTTCCTTATGGTCAAGGCCACAATGCTACAGTTACTCAGTGGGCTGTATTATATGATTTACTGGCCATGAAAGTCTCATCAAAACCCAAATGATGGCCATATATCTAATGCAGTTTCTTAGAAAAATCATCTTTTCTTATTGAATCCCCCATTGACATGCCGAATCATCACTACTTTTTACAGAATATCTTTGTTGAAATTGTATTGATATCAAACAGCATTTACGGTGAAGGCCGTAAAAAGGAATAAGTATGAAAAAATAAAGAAAGGAGGGATATAATAGCTGTTTCTTGACTTGCTGTGAAAATGCAGAGCACCAAGGCACCTTATGTTTGATAAGACATCAATAGTTCATGTTGTAATTAAAATTATTTTATGTAGAGATATTTAGTATTATTAAAAAAATGAATTTAAAAGATTGCCCTTTATACTTTAGTGACATTCTTATAATTACTTTTCTTATAGTATATTATAGATCACATGTACATTTTTCATGGAAAACAAAAAGATTACTTGAAACTCCAAGAAGAAATTTTGTGGACAAGCCTTTAGAACTACATATTTGAATTTTGAGTATAACATCACATGCATTATTAAAAGCTTAAAGTTTCTTCTGAGTCTTTCAAGGTTATATGTCAGTAAATTGAACATCATCTTACTTTTCCCTTTCATTCAGCAAACTCTCCAATCTTTATGAAAGGCAAAATTTTCTGACAGTTCTCCTTTTGCCAAAGTAGAAAAATATTTTTTAGGACAGCAGAAGGTAGAGACAGATTAATACTTTTTGTGCACATTTAAATACTAATATATGGCAATATTTTATTTCTTCATCTATAATTTTTAATGTGCTTACAGCTTTTAAATATTAAATTTTATGATTTTCCAACTTAGAGTACATTATCAATAAATGATTAGGAAATGTCAAATGTTGGGGTGTAATGTATCAGAGAGGAGTACACTTTATTTTTTAACAAAAAGTTTAATTGGAATGTTTTCCTACATTTTTAAAAACACACTTTCACTTTAAAGAAACATGCATGCTTTATAAATGGCTCATGACAAATTTGAACAGTAGCTTATATTACATGATTATCATATCTCTCATTAGGACTTGGAGAAATACTAATGGTTATTATCTCCACAGTAGTGGCCTGGGATTCTAATAGCTAGCTGTTTATTAACTTTTAACTAGAGATTCCATAAACTCTCAGTTATTTGGTCCCATGACATAAGAACTTTCATCTGACATTAAATAAGCACCTGAAAATAAACCATGGGTTAGTGCTAGAGAGATGGCTCAGCAGTTAAAAGCATGGACTGCTCTTCCAAATAACCCAGGCTCAATTCTCAGCACCCACAAGGAAGCTCAAAACTGTCTGTAACTTTATTTACAAGTATGAGTTTCAAAACCCTCAAACAGACATGCATAGAGGCAAAATGTAAATGCATACAAAATAAAAATAAATAAAATGAATTATTTTTTTAAACCAGCATCTTTTCACATAATCAAAAGTCCTAGGCGCTACTTTACAAGTGTTGCATTTTAAAGTATAATATGTAAAAAGCTTGGTTTTTTTCCCCCAAATCCACCACTGCTCCCCTTTCCTCCCCTCCTCCAGTACTCCTTCAGTCTTCCCCCACCACATTTCCCATCCATTCCCCAAGGAGGGCAAGGAATCTCAAGGTAAGTCAGTATGGTCTGGCATATCCAGTTGAGATAAGACCAAGTCCTCCCCCTGGTATTAAGACTGAGTAAGGTGAGTGTTGACATAAACTCCTCCTCATCCATAAAACTTGTCTTTTCAATAAAAAAAAATGACTTGTTAAAAATAATCCTTTAATTTAATTGTGAAAAAATAAAATATGATTATATACTTAGAAAGACAATGATAGATCCTAATTTAAATCACAGTGGCTGTCCATGTTAAATATTTGTGAAGTCCTTAGTCTTCAGACTAGCAATGCAGATGATGGCTACATTCTGTTGCTTTTTAAAATACTCATCACTTTTACAGGGGAAAAACTACAGCTAATATAGCAAAATATAGGAACAATTCAGAATTCCTGAGTATATCTAGATTGATTTTTGAAACATCTTAGTCTATTTCAAGGCAATAAATGAAAGCATAGAAGCATATTCCCCTTAAGGCTTGAAACAGTATTGCCTGTATCATTTCAGTTCCAATAAGGTCTACTCCTTGAATAGCTTTTACAGGTAAACAGAACAAACTTTCAACAATTTACTTTAAATATGTTTCCTATACATCACAGGAATAAAATGAGGAAAAAGGAGATTTTTTTCAATAATAGAGACCTTAGTTTCATACGCATATTTTTTGTAAATTGTGTCTACAATGTATAATTTGAGTTTGTAATTTGTAGTTCTCTATTTCATAAACAAAAAATAACACTAAAAAATGTAACATAACATGCCAGCCCAAAAGCACACTAGGTGTTTGCACCTGAATCAGAAATAATTATAACTAAATAAAAAATCAAAATGATAACAAACCAATATACTCCCCAAAAAAACAAGAGATACCTGTAAAGTTCATAAAAGCAATAGGAAAGGGACATGTAGCATGAATCCCAATTGGTCTTAATAGTAAAACCTGGAGGCAGATATTGGGGTAAATGCTCAAAAATTGAAGAGACAAAAACGCAACACACAGTTACCTTATACCTCTCCTAGACTTCAGCCAATAAGGAGTGCAAGTTCCTGTCTCATTCTGTGTTAGATTACTCTCTCCCACCCAGCCATATCACTTCCTGTATTCACCTCCCTAGTGCTGGGATTAAAGTCATGTGACTCCCAAGTATTAATATCAAAAGCATAAAATCCCAAGTTCTGAGATTACAGTGATGAGGCTCTATCACCTGAATCTGTTTTTTTTTTAGATTAGATCAATCTTGTATAGCCCAGGGTGGCCTTGAACTTCTGAACTTCCTGCTTCCTCCATCCAAGTACTAGGGTTAAAAGTGTGTGCCACAACTGCCTAGCCTTTATAATACCTAGCTCTGGCCTCACGCTCATGCAAGATTTATTTATTAAATGCAAACAAAATGTTACCACAGGATATGTTATAAAACAAAACAGAGCAAACAAACAAATGACTACCCTTGCCTCATAAGGGAAGAGTTTGGAACCAAACTGTTGATAATAGAATTATACCCATGCAGTATCAAATTATATGAATGTACCTGTGGAGTTTATTTTTATGTATCAAACTAACCAGATTATTGACTGTTCAGTCAATGAACATTGCCTAGATTTATCTAAGAAAATGACTGGGGATGAGGTTAACAATGAAAGCAATAGACTGAGAAAGCTATGGGATCACATCATTTAATGTGTGGAAGGCACTATCAGTAGTAAATAGCTAATCTTCCCATGTGCAAGAATGAACTCAGGTTTCTGAACTTTTTATTAGTGTCAAGTTGACATATTTTGATGTCATTATTGGTTTTATTTCTATTACTATTATTTCCTCACTGTCGGCTTGAAATAAGACCTCTACCTTTGCTACAACTTAAAAATACCTGCCTAATGTGTAATATGTCAGTTTGTCTTCTTAGTTCTGAGGAAATATCACACTTTATAATAGCTGCATATAGCATTAAATACCTTGGAGTAACTATAACCAAAGAAGTAACAGATAAATTTGACAACAACTTTAAATCACTGAAGAAATAAATTGAAGAGGATATCAGAACATGGAAAGATCTCCCATGTCTTGAATAGGTAGGATAAACATAGGAACAATGGCAATTCTACCAAAAGCAATCAACACATTCAACGTACTTCTCACCAAAATCCCAACACAATTTTTTACAGAATTTGAAAGAACAATACTCAATTTCATTTGGAATAACAGGAAATCCAAGATTGCCAAAATAATTTTGTTCAACAAAATAACCTCAGGAGGCATCACAATCCCCGTCTTCAAGTTATACTATAAAGCTATAGTAATAAAAACAGCTTAGTTTGCTTTTGCTGAACTGATACATCTTTGGAGGTTGTGAGTTTGTGTTTTGTTTGTTTTGTTGTTGATGACAGGATTTATTCTTCTCTGTCTGAAACTCTCTGTATATCAGGTTTGCTTAGACTTCAAAGATCTGCCTGCTTCTGCCTCCAGAGTACTGTAATTAAACTGTGTACTCTGAGTGACTCACAATGACACACTGCAGCTTCCATGATACATTTTTTTTCCATTTTTTCTCTTAAATTTTATTTTATTTTATTTTCAGGTGGAAATTACAAGGGCAGAGGGTAGATTTGAACGAATAGGAAATGAATGAAATCAAGATACATGATGTGAAAGACACAAGAATAAATAAAAAGAACGTTTTTTTAAAAAAAATAAAAAATAAAAACAGCTTAGTACTGCCATAAAAACAGACTTGTGGATCAATGGAATCAAATTAAAGATCCTGCCATAAACTCAAAAACCTATGAACACTTGATCTTTGATAAAGAAGCTCAAAATACTCACAGGAAAAAAAATAGTATCTTTAACAAATGGTGTTGGCATAACTAGATGGTAGTGTATAGAAAAATGAACATAGATCCAAGCCTATCATCCTGCACAAAACTCAAATCCAAGTGGTTCAAAGACCTCAGCATAAACCCAGCCACACTGAACCTGATAGAAAAAAAAGTGGGAAATACCTTCCAAGGAATTGGCACAGGCGACTACTTCCTTAATATAACAACAGTGGCACAGACACAAAGATCAACAATCAATAAGTGGGACCTCCTGAAACTGAGAAGCTTTTGTAAAGTCAAGGCACAGTGAATAAGACAAAAGGACAGCCTACAGAATGGGAAGAGATTTTTCCATCCCTACAAATGCCAGAGGACTGATCTCTAAAATATGTAGATAACTCAAGAAACTAGAGCCCCAAACCTTGAATCACCCAATTAAAAAATGGGGTTCAGGGTAAGGATATACAGGGATGGAAAAAAAAATTCAGAGGGAAAGATGAACACAAAGAAAATATATGTGTAGCAATCTTATTTGTATTTCCACCCTTGATAAGCCATGCTTATGATTCTTATCCTCTATATAGTTATTGTTAACTCTTCCGCATTTTAAATTCTTTTTACTGTTTTTTTTCTTGATAAATACAAAATAAAGAA
>PVIH01003059.1:146361-170533 GCA_004025045.1 Sigmodon hispidus | reverse complement strand
TGGCCTCATAAAAGGAATTTGGCAATATTCCTTCAGTTTCTACTGTGTGAAATAGTTTGAGGAGTAATGGTAGTAATTCTTCTTTGAATGTCTGGTAGAATTTGGCACTGAAACCATCTGGACCAGGGCTTTTATTTTTGGGGAGGTTTTTAATGACAGCTTCAATTTCCTTAAGGGTTATAGGCTTGTTTAGGTAATTAATCTGATCTTCATTTAATTTTGGTAGGTGGTACCTGTCCAGAAAGCTGACCATTTCTTCTAGGTTTTCCATTTTTGTGGAATACAGATTTTCAAAATATGATCTGATAATTCTCTGTATTTCCTGGGGGTCTGTTGCTATGCCCCCCTTTTCATTTCTGATTTTGTTGATTTGAACACTCTCTCTCTGTTTTTTGATTAGTTTGGCTAAGGGCTTATCTATCTTGCTAACTTTCTCAAAGAACCAACTCTTAGATTCGTTGATTCTCTGTATTGTTCTTTTTGTTTCAATTGTATTGATTTCAGCTCTAAGTTTGATTATTTCCTGCTGTCTACTCCTTCTAGGTGAGTTTGTTTCTAATTGTTCTAAGGCTTTCAGCTGAGCTGTTAGGTCTCTAGTGTGGGATTTCTCTAGGTAGCTTTCAGATTTCAAGTGATAAAGACTTCAGAAGAGCACAATAGAAATGTTTTAATGACTTTGTCCATCTAAGATTCAGTCTCCTGTTTACATCATGCTGAAAATATTTATTATATTAGATAAATTAAGCTTCATATTAAACCAGTTATAATATGAATGTATCAATTGATTGTAGCAGCCACTGTTCGTTCACTACAGAAACTAAAATTTCTCTTTTAGGCAAAAAACAAAAAAAAAATACTTTCCTAATTATTAGCAACAAAAATCAAAAAAGTAACTATTTGGCTGGAGTTTCCTGAAGTATGGTAACTTGGCAACACACCAGAGCAAAGGATCATGCCCCAATGAAAATATATTTAAATATTGCAGAGACGAGGTTTTCAAATAGACAATTTAAACTCATGGTTCTGGTTCACTCCTGTATTATTTCTAGTTTACCACATCATCTAGATTTCAGGGTTTCCTTTGCCTGTGAAAACCCCAGTCTTTCTTCATGGAAACAGTACAAATATTTAGATGGAAGACTGTCTTATCATCAGTCTAGTGACATCTGTTGGTTTTCTCATTGGCAAACAAAAGTGTCTTCAAGATGATTTTCAACAGATGTAGACATGCTGCTCACACTGTGTGATCTTCATGGCCCAACTAAGTTTAGATTTATTCCAGCTGTAGAAAACCTTTGGGTTTATATTTGTATAATAAAAAAATTCAAAATACAAATTAAAAAAATATGTCTGGAATGGAGCTGTTCATTGAACACTAAACTTGTCTCTACAGCTTATATGAGCTGTAAGTTATTTTTAGAGAAATTAATTTTTTTCAGTCCATTGGATTTTAAATACCCATTGTACATATATATTAAGACTTAACTTATAGAAACATTTATTTTGTCCACTTTTGATGTTTTAGCATTGATTTCTAAATTTCCCATTATAAACTGTCTCCCAGGACCACCTTTTTAAAATATATTCATTAAAGTTAGAATTTTAGTGTGAAGACGTGCTTCAGGGCCACTATACTTTGGACAGGATACAATGTAGCCATCTGTTGTTCCTCCAAAGGAACTTTGAGAGGAGGCCTCTGAGGACTCCGAGCATGGACTTGCTAACCACAGTCTGTTTGCTGCACTTCTGAGTTCTTAACTCAGATCACAGGATGCTTGTGCATACTAGCAGCACCAGCATGATTGGAAGTCCCTCTGTTGAATATCATAGTCATTTTGGTGAAGTTCTTTAACAAGGTTGAATTCAGTGTCTCCTTCAACACTGAATGTTTTCAGGAAAGACTGGAGTACAGTTCTACTTTTCGATATAATTCATGAAATACTCTCACAGTAAGTGTTTCCCTTTCATGTTAGTTTTAAATAAAATAGAAAAATATTTATCTTTGAAGAGTTTTAAAAATGCATTGTTATTTTGACTTTAAACTTTTATTCTTCATTTTATTAGACAGTTTTCTTTGTGTGCATGTTGTTATTAACAGATTATTTTAACAGAAATTTTAGATTTATAGAAAAACTTAAAAGAAAAGACAGCATTCCCAAGTAACCTGTCTCTATACCTGGGATTTCAGCTTTCCCATGATAAGCTGCATACAGAAGTGACACATTATTAACAAAAGAGAGCCCGGTTTACAAGAGAGTTCACTGTCTGGGTTGTACACCCTATGACTTTGACAGACGGATAATGACATATCCACAGATGTAGTATTATGCAGAGCACTTTTACCATCCTGAAAAGCTACTCTCTTCCAGTTCTCATTTCTACTCTCCTCCTCCAGCTCCTGACAGCCACTGATCTTTTTGCTGTCTTTGTAGTCTTGTATTCTCAGAATGCCATAAAGTTGAGATACTGTACTCACCGAGTACTGTAAAGCAGAGATATTTTGACCTGTTAAGCACAGCCAAGGTGGAGCCTATGAGGCCTTCCTTGATGCACTTCATTAGCTTAGTGACCATGTGATACTGAGTTCCATAGTATATTTCCATACATCATTCTTTAGTGCCCATTATATGGACATGCAATATCTTGATAAATTAATTTTATTTTATTTATTTAATGTTTTTAAGACACAGTCTCACTACATATGCCAGGATGGCCTGGTATACCTATATAAAACAGGTAGGCTTTACAATGAGAGAGTTGCCTGCCCCTGTCTCCCAAGTGCTGGATTAATGGCCATTTTTATGATAAATTAATTTTAAGTAAACCTTGTACATATGTGTTATTCTTTGAATCTTGGCCTTTTCCTGTATTGCTTTGACTTTGTTTCGGATGACATTAAGCCCTAGAACCTTCTGTCAAACTCTTCAAAATATAACTGGAAAGGACCTCATGCTCCACAGTAGATAACTTGAGAGCTGACTATTGCTTTTTGAGGTTAGGGACAGAGCTCTACACATAATAAAAATACAGAGCAATTGCCTTCTATTTCTTTGTGTCAATTGTTGATTATTTCTCATTGCAACACAAACTTAAAGAAATATTATTTGGAACTAAAGCCATCAAAAATAGAAGTTGACAAAATATTTTATCCTCAACTAGTTTCTGGGTTATTCACAAAATATACAAGTTTTAACATCTTTAAGTTTTATGAACAATTTATCAGTAAATGAGATATAAAAGTGTGCATTTTAATAATGTTATACATGATGGGCAGTGGTAGTGCATGCCTTGATCCCAGGAATCAGAAGGCAGAGGCAGAAAAATATCTCTGTGATGGTCTACAGAGTTTATTATAGGACAGCCAAGACTACACAGAGAAACTGTTTAGTAAATTAAATAATATGTAATGTTCAAATTAAGCAACTGTCTCTATCATCTCAATTGTTTAACATTGTTCTCAATAATTAAAAAGTCTTCATGGAGAAAACGTTTTTATCTTGTAAGGAACATTGTGTGTGTGTGTGTGTGTGTGTTTGTGTGTGTGCGTGTGCTAGTCTCAAGTTCTAGAAACACACATAATCAAGTGTTCTTTCAAACCCACAGTGTTGAATAATTTTTTTCTCTTAAGATTTGTAATGAAGTGATATCACTAATTGAGCATCATGCATTTTCTCACTTAATTCAAGTTAGTCAAGTATATTAGATGCTGAGAAAAAAAGGCCTAAAATATTGAAAATCCCAAAGGACAGCAAGTGAGCATGTTATTTTTCAGATTCTTCAATATACCATTTTTCTGTCAGGATGATACAGATACTTAGAATGCCTGACAGTAGAAAAAAAATGTGCAGTCACTAGCACACTTCCTCTTACTAAAGAAAGAGATCTAATAGATTTGGGAATAAATAATGGAAATGCATGTCAACTGATCTCTTAGTTGAGAGGAAAATATAGAAATACTCAAAATTACCATCGAAGACTACATAGAGCCTGAATGTATAGTGAACAGGGTGAAGCAAGGCCTGTTCTGTCTACATTGCAACTTAATTCTAAATGTTTACAGAACTGAGACCATTTTATTCTTTTGCAGACAGAAGTAAAATGACATTTCCTCTAACAGCTGCATGACAACAGACCAATGCCATGCCCAGGAATAAATATGAAACTCAAAATTTGGGAACTATTCCAAGCTGTTTATGGGACTAGAACTGCATAAATTCCATACTGGGATCCTTAGCGATACAGTTAAGAAAAACACAGCATTTATCAGCAGAATACTTAGAGACTTGAACTGAAGATTTTGGCCTGTTTGGAATCCTTTATCACTTGGTAGACAACCACTAACTAATAAATACATTTGATTTTTTAAAGGTGGAATACTTTAAAAGTTGATCTGATCAATTTTTTTCTTTGAAGAATTTATCATACATCTTTCTATAATTTTAATGTGGTCTACCTACCCCCTGCACTGGTTGTCAATAATCTGTTAAGTATTAAATGGATTAGGAATCAAACATTTAAATCAAACAACTGATAAATCTGCCTACATCTTTTACTGAAAAAAAAATTATCCTCCTAGAATATAGCTTGTGTAAATTCAGAGAAAGGCCAGTTATAATCAAGGACTGTATTCTCTCTAAGGAATGGTATTTGTTTAAATTAAATTCATTCTCCACAAAATATATTGTCTCTTTATCGATTTGAAACATTTAGGAGACTTACAGCAGTACTTTAGAGTTTCACAATAAAATAAAATAAAACATTCACTGATGATTATCAAAAAGCTGAGTTCCTATGTTTCTTCAAGAATGCTGAAACTTAGGACTCCTTTTTAAATAGGCCCAATATGCTCATGTTCAAATCTTCTCCTCCTATAAAGGTATCTTTCACACAACCCAGGATCGAGCCAGCTATGCTTTGTTGTGCATGTGGTTATACCATCTCAAAATAAAATATTCTATAATCATCTCTTCTCTCCTTACCTACCAACACACATACACACACACACACACACACACACACACACACACACACACACATACACGCACACACACACGCGCGCGCATACTTGAGGACATAATCAACCCTCAGTCCTATTAGAGAAGTCACAAACCAGAAAAAAATGTCATTATATTCTTTGTTCCTATGAAGATACAAAAGTTTAATTTTTTTCTTTTATACAGTATATAGGAGATTCCATGTATTAAAGATAGGAGCGTTCTACTTTTAATACTACTACCAATTAATTACTCTTTGCATTTATAAATAGAAGGGCATTATTAACTTATTGTCAATTTACACAAACTAGAGTCATCTGGGACAAGGGACTTCCCCAAACCACATTAGCCAACTTCCATATCTTTGGGAACTTCTCTGGATTGCTGATAATGGAGAGCTATCTTCCTAGCTTCCTGTGGACAGGGCCATCTTTTGTCATGGCAGGGTGCCTAGGCTTGCCGAGCAGCCATAGGGAGTGAGCCCAGCAGTGTTCCTCCACGGCCTCTGCCTCAGTTTCTGGCTCCGTGTCCCTGTTCTGACTTCCTGCAAGGATGAACCTGTAAGATGAGGGAAAAAACTCCTTTCTCCTCAAGTTGTTTTGGCCATTGTGTTTGTCACAGGAACAGAAGACAAACTGTTAAGAATCTTTCAAATTTAATTAATTCTTAGCAGTCATTAGAGAAAAATAGCTCTAAATTATATTTAAGAGTAAAATGTTTAAAATGACTACCCCAGTTAGCCTAATGGCTTATTAAAAGAAATACAATATATTTTTACATTTCAGGCTTGGCTAACCAAGTTTCTATTTTTTTTTAATACTTCAAAAGGGTATTTTATTGTTCTGTAATACCTACACCAGAGTTACTTAAAAATTCTTAAAGTACTGTAGTTTCATTTAAACTGTGAATAAATAAATGTAATAATACATATGTATATACATTCACAGTTGTAAACCTTGTTTTTGGTTCATATTTGGTAGACTATCACTAACACAGTAATTGGTTAAAAAAAAAAAAAAAAAGGAGATTTCTGTTTAAACTAGTTACATGGTTAAACATCACCACAAAAGAAAGCAGCAGAAAAAGACAGAGCATCTCCTGTTCATGGCTGAGGACAGAGCCATTTCATTTGGCAGAGGATCTGAATCTCCATTGTATTCACACACCCTCATCCTATGGAGGCTTGAACTAAATGAGCCAATATGTTAATTATGTGCTCTGGGAGCACAAAGAAGAAATAAAGCAGTTATTACCTTTCCAAGATTCTCAGGTAATGAGACCTGCTTCTGGAAATATGTGGCATGGTACCAGAATCTATCATGACAATGAGCTAGGCAGTAAAGCGCATGGAATTAATTTGTTAATGAAAATCCTCCACTGGTTCTCTGCGTCACATCCACCTGACACATGTCACTGGGCAATGTCATTACCAGTTAACCAGCACAAGGTCTTGGGAACAGATGGTGTAGCCATGTCTTTTCAGAACTGAGACCAGCTAATTTCAGGCACCCCCCACCCTATACCATGAAAAGGAAATAAAATAAAATTGGCTCCACGTCACTCAAAGATGACAGTTCTTTGGGTTTTCCCCCATGATGTTTTTTAGCCTTGAGGCAGATATGACAGGCGCCTTATTAAATTCCAAAAATAAATGTGGAACAAGAAGGTAGTGCATTCCAATGAGACACCCAACTTGTTAAAAATGCAAGACACATAAAACTTGGCTCATTTTATTTTTAGCCATCATCCTCTTCATTTAAATCAAAATGGAAATTCAATAATTTTTAGTATGCACCAAGTAAAAATAGTTCAAAGATACCTGCTTTTGTTTGATTAAAAAATTAGCTATTCAATCGTTCACATATACTTAAGCAGGGATTTTCTAAGACATCTCCATCAATGCCTTGATGTTAGGCTAAGGGGTATAGAACACAGTTCATACAGCACTTCCCGCTCTACACTCATGCTATACTTTAGCACCTCCATCTAACTCTTAGTAGTTCCTTAGATAAACCCACTGACATTTAGGAATCTCACCCACGTGCATCCCAATCATTCTCCTGCTTTTATAGAATGTGTTGTCTCTCAAGTTAATGTTACCTAATTCCCTTGGTTTGATCTCTAACATATGTCCTTGTACTTAACTCTCTTCATTCATGCCTTTATAGACAGCCAATTTTATAATATTTCTTGTTCATCATAAGCTAATACCTTCAAAAAGAAACCCGTTTTTTTGTTCCATTTTGTTTTGCTTTTTGTTTTTGTTTTTGTTTTAGTAGTGGTCTATTTAGAAAAGGAGTTTCTGTTTACCTAATCCATAGCATGCAGTTCAAGATTTTGTGCATTTCTGTAATTCAATTATGATGTTAAAAAGAACATAGCCAATTGCACGTATCAAAATTATGCAGTAGCTATTGTTTCTCCATTGTCTAAGCACAGTCATACATTAGTTATTTTTCTTATTGCAGCAACACAATATCTCACAGAAACAAGTTAAGAGGTTTTGATCTACCTCACAGTTTGGGTTGGGGGCCTGTATAGCAGGAGGAGCACAAGGCATTTGATCATCATGCACCCAAAGTCAGTAAGTACAAGGTAATCAATGCTTAGCTTTTGCTTTTTCTCTTCCTATTGAGTCTAGGATGCAAACTCATGAAATGATGTTACCCATATCCAGGGTGCATCTTCCCACTTCAAGTTACCTTTCAGAAATACTTTCACAGACATAGAGGTTTATTTCTTACAGGCTTTCGCTTCCCATCAAGGTGATAATATCAACTGCTTGGAGTGTGGTGGTTTTGATTGGGAATGACCCCCTCCCCAGGCTCCCATAGGCTTATATATTTGAGTGTTTGGTTCCCAGTTGGTGGATTGTTTAAGAAGGATTAGAAGGTGTGGCCTTGGCTGGAATGTTTGGCTCCCATTTGGTAGATCTTAAGGAAGGATTAAGAGGTATGGCCTTGATGTCAGAGGTGTGTCCATGTAAAAAGGCTTTCAGGTTTGAAAAAAATCTATGCCATTCCCTGTCTTCCTAACTCTCATCCTGCTTGCTGTGGATCAGAATGTAAGCTCTTAACTACCACTATGCTTTTGTGCCATCACAATCCCAACCATCATGGCCAAGCACAAACTCTCTGAAACTGTAAGAAGCCCCCAATTAAATATTTTATTTAAAATGTTGCTCTGGTTAAGGTGTTTGGTCACAGCAATAGTAACAAAATTAAAAATGCAAACTTTATGGAACTTTAATACAACATATCAAAAGATATTCAGCATTGAAGTTTCAAAAGGTGTACATTATATATTATAGAAAACACAAAATTTCAGAACCTGATCGTATTCTTCAAGGGACATATCCCTTGTTCTTGATCTTGCTTCAGACACAGTGGTAGATACACTTGTCCCCCCCCCCCAAAATCCCCAACCTCCACAAGAAGAATGATTCATCTTTGGGTAGGTGGATAGTGTGTAGAGTATCTTTAATAAAACACTCTGTATAAAGAATTATAGACAAATAAACAGTGCTGAGACTTGGAGAAATAGTCATCCCCAGGGATGATCACACTGATTGATTATCCAATGCCAAATGGTCAGCCTTGAAAACACATACAGATTACAGTTTATAGACTGAGCTGCTTATATTTAGGAATACATATATAAATGTGATAACAAGTAATGAAATACAAGACTATGCATTTGAAAGAGAACAGGAGTGGGTAAATGGAAAGGCATTCAGGGAAGAAAGTATTTTTGTAATTATATTATCTCAAAAAGATGAGAAAGCAATAACATTCACCTATTTGTTATAGGCATGCATTCCCATGTTTGTGCCCACATATACTCAGAAGACAACTTCTGAGCGACGGCTCTCTCCACTGAATGAGCCCTGGAACTAAACTCAAAAGAGTTTACAGGTTTGGTGGCAACTGCCTACATTGGCTGAGCCATCTTTCCAAGTCTAGAGTATTTTCATACATATTTAATGCACTTGTGTATAAAGATGACAACATTAATCTTAGTGAGGTCATAAAACTTTTGTAAGGTCCCACCTCCTCGCCCCCCAAATACATGACAGTACTAGTGTTTGGCCTGCTGCATTTTCCTGACAAGGCATGGGACCATAATTCTTTGTTTATTCCAGTTTCACAAAGTAATGGCATAGATAACAGAAAATGGAGGAGTCTGAAATAGGAAAACTCAGGCCATGAGAACATTATTCTGCAACATGTTGGAACAATTGCTTCTACAACTTTCCAGTCTAAGAAGGATAATCATGTAGGGCTTTGAACAGTAGCAGGGTACAATCACCAATTATAATCTAAACAATGATTCCAAAGACTAGAGTCAGCTCACTTTAGATTTGCCTGGGGCTGTTGTCCTAAATAAAGTTTCTCACAAAAGGAGCAAATTAATATTTTGCAATATGGTCAGGTATGTTCCGAAATGTGTTGTGCAAACTATTGTTATTTCTAGCAAAAGAAATATGATTGAAGTCAGATCAGAGAGACAAGAAAGGAGTGAATGGCTATAACTGCAATGTCTTCACTGGGACTATTGCAACATCTAAGATCCCAGAATTGACAAAGACAGGTTGGGTCAGGTATTAGGGGTCTGAGTCTTCCTCCTTAACCTATTATATCTACTTCTGCCTTCTACCCTCTCATCTCCTCTTCTTCTTCTTTTCTAGTAGTATTTCTCTTGCTAAATAAATGTAAAACTGTGATAATATATTGTATACCTAATAAAGTTTGCCTGAGAAACCAGAGGACAGAGCCAACCACAGACTTAGCCATGAGGGTCAGGGAGTGGTGACTCATGCCTTTAATCCTAGCACTTGAGAGGCAGAGATCCTCTAGATCCCTGTGAGCTCAAGGCCAAACAGAGCCAGTTGGTGGGAGCATACACCTTTAATCCTAGGACTAGGAGAGGTGAATGAGTAAGTGAAAGGGGAGGCAAGAGTTCAGCCCTTAGCCTGCTTTTCTTTCCCTTTTTGAGGACTAAAAGGCATTCAGTCTAAGGATTCAGGAAGACAGTTCTGAGGAGTTGGAAAGTTAAGAGAAATGGCTATGGTTTAGTTCTCTGTCCCTCTGTTATTTTAGCTTTCCTCTCCAATATTTGGCTCCAGGTTTTTAATTACAAGACCAAGTAAACAAATAGACAACTTGAGCTCAGGATACTCCTATAAACAAGCTTCCCCTAAAAAAAAAAAAAAAAAAAAAAAAAAAAAAAAAAAAAAAAAAAAAAAAAAAAAAAAAAAAAAAAAAAAAAAAAAAAAAAAAAAAAAAAAAAAAAAAAACAAAAAAAAAAAAAAAAAAAAAAAAAAAAAAAAAAAAAAAAAAAAAAAAAAAAAAAAGGCATATAAGTCATAGGGTCATAGGCTCTTCAGTGGACATGAAGAGGAAGCAACCAGACTTGCATATCAAAGCAAAGTGAACATGTAGCATCTTGACACATAGGCTAGGCCAGATATGATTGTTCACAACTTCAGTCCCAGTGTCCATCGAGGCAGAGACAGGCAGCTTTCCTTAAATTCAAGGCAAGCCTGACCTACATTGTGAATTTTCAGGGTTAAAAGACACCATCAGCAGCTGCTCTTTGGTCTAGTGAGCTCAACATGTGACAGATTATCTTCTCCCTTCCTTCTACACCTCCTCCTTTCTCTGTTTAAGTTCAACAAGAAGTTTGTGTGAGGAAGAACATGTGTTGTTTTTCCCACTTTCTTGTAAAGCCAAGTCACATCATGTTCAGCAAATAGCAAAGTTGAACATACTTCCAGAACAGCATCTCATTTACATCCAATTCAAATTGCTTTACATCATTGTTCTTTTCCTTTTGGAGAATACATTCAAATATAACATTCTCTCAAAAACTATTTGGCAAGACTTAATTGAGTTTACTTAAAAAAAAGAAAGAAGGCTAAAAGAGTGAACTAATAAGTATATCTCCAATGAAGGGTGACACTTATCTCTTCCTCCACAAACCATGATTTTGCCTTTCTGGGTACATCCTCCATTCTTGGATTCTATTATTCCATGTTCTGAGATAGATATGGATGTACCCAATTTTGTTTGAAATGTGTGAATCTTTAACACCAGCAGCCTATGCCAATGTGTTTCATAAGGCAACACACTCAGATCCAATGCTTTCCTAGCAGTATAAAAATAAAAGAGAGTTAAAGTAAGTTGGTATAAGAAAGGGCCGATTTTCCCAAGTGTTGACAAAACACACACAAAGTGCAGTATTTCACACTTTGAGCTTGGGAAATACTGTGTTTGTCATCAAATCTCCTAATAATGGGAAAAATCTGTGCAGCTGTCACTATGATTGCCATTGCTTCAGACTCTCACTCCTTATGCACTTGTGTTTGAGATTCTAGACACCTAAGGGAGAGACAGATACAGATGGGTGATCTTCGCCTGATACTTGGTTGGCTTCCTGGGACTGATTAATCATAGCCCAGTGGTGGGAAAGCTCTAGACTGCAGGTCAGAAGACAGATAGTTTTATACCAGCTGTGTCTTTCTTTCTTTTTTTGAGCCTGACAACCTGACTTGCCTTCTATTCTCCAATTCTTCTCCTCTGTCATTAGGCATCTGCAACGATGTGCATCTGTCCTAGCTGAAAGCCAAGGTAGCTCTCTCTACTTTTGAATATTAGTGCTATCCTTTCTAAAGAAAGTGCATGCCATAAAGATACTTAACTTGTAAGGCTTTATTGAAGATCATGTTATTATTAAGCACCAGGAACTAAATCTGAATGAAGCAAGTCATATAAAATTAGCCTTGGCTATCTTAAAAAGAAATCTATAATTAGCTCACCATTTTTTGTTCACTTTGGATGACTTGAACCAAAAATATAAGGAGGTCTGGGAAAAATTATTAATTATGAGGTCATTCTCATAAGTGTAAGTTTTCAGGGTGCTCTGCATTCATCATATAAGGTAATAGTGCAGCTACAACTGGATTTGCAAGAGTAAAGAATTTTTAGAATTCACATGTAGCATTTGGGATTTTTAAAATTTTAATTAATTTACTTTACATATAACATCAGTTTTCCCTCCCTCCTTTCACTTCCTCACCTCATCTGCCCTCAATTTACTGCTTCTCTGTTGCTGTTCAGAAAGCGGCAGGCCTCCCATAGGTATCAACAGTGCATGGTATATCAAGTTGTGCTAAGACTAAGCGCCTCCCCTTGTATTTAGGCTGGCCAGGGTGATCTACTATGGGATGTAGGTTCCCAAGAGGCAGCCAAACTATCAGGGACAGTCCCTGCTTCCACTGTCAGGAGTCTCATTGGGGACTTCTTAATGAAAGCTTTCTTCTGGTCTTTTAACTGTGTATATTATGTATGTCTGTGGGTAGATGTATGCATGTGAGTGTAGGTGTTTGTAGAGGTCAGAGGCATTGGCTTCCATTGGAGCTGGAGTTACAGGCTGTTGAGAATGGTTCAACATAGATGTTGAGAACCCTGGGAACTGCTCTTAATTGCTGAACCATCTCCAAAGCCCCATCTTACACATAAAGGTTGTTCCATAGCAACCTGCCCTGTTGGTATCTAATCTAGTTTCACAGGAGTAACTCATTATCCTGAGAGGATTGACTCAATTCTACAAGAGAAGAATTACAATATTTTAATTATTTTGGTTTAGTTTTATTTATGTGTATGGGCTTCAAGGGCCAGAAGAGGGTGTCAGATCCCTGGGTCTTTCGATACTGGCAGTTGTCTGTTAGTCCCCCAATGTGGGTACTGGGAACTGAACTCAGGTACTATGAAAGAGCAATAAACATACTTAATTGAGCCATCTCTCAGCCTCACCTTTGACATGTTAATAATATTATTTTGTTGACTATGAATAAATTGGTTGAATTTATCTCCTTATAGGCTGTCAAGAAATGAAAAATAATCAAGTATACACAAATACATACTATATGTATGAAACTTCATTTACTCATCAAAACTGTGTATCAAAAGACATTTAGGTGGATTTGTTTTCAATTGAATACTCAAACCTGTCAATCCCTAATCATCAATTAGCTATTCATAGGGAAAAATAAAAGTTAAAAAAAGTTATAAGTATGTATGGTGCTCTAGTTTTCAATGACTAGATTTTGGCTGGGTTTGGTGATGCATGCCTGTAATTTCAGCTCCTCCAGAAGCCAAGTTAGGAGATCTCAACCAACCCAGAGAAGACCCACCTTAGAAAAACTCAAGTGTGGGGGAGTAAAAACCACAATGCTTTATTCTTGACTGGTGTGATGCACATTTCAATGGTGTATTGCCATATTCTGTTTAAAGTCATAGAAAGCCAACTCTGAGAGTAAAAAGGTGATTCTTGAAACACACTCCTGCACACTTATTTCATCTATTTTCCAAAATGTCCTTCGAAACACCATTTCTTGGTCCAGGATGCTCTCCCAGTTCTGTGATGTTCTTGCTCCCAGAGCAAGCAGCCCAAGAGTAAAAATCCATGGTGCCCTTGAAAGCAGCTAGAAGGTAAAATATTCCCATCCAAGGTTACTATTGTTTATGTAATAAAATATAACTTTGCAGTGGGAAAGAGTAGGCAGGGTTTGATGGGCAGAAGTTTTGATGAGGATCAGTGGAACCAAGAGTGGCTTTTTCCTTCATCTGTAGGCTTACTGCAAGCACCTGATTAAATATTGCTGTCTGTGGCTGTTATTTGTTCTTTTACCCAGAATGCTCAATCAAGGGCTTACTCTGTTCTGCATGGGCTTCTCAGCTGGGAACTCTAGCTGGCTGCCTCACTGTGCCTTTGCCAGTAGGTTTCTGTTGTGTGTTTGTAAGCTTCTGAGTTGATGGTATGTCCTCTTTTTTACTCTCTCAATGGGATGTTCCAGTTTGTGCCCATGGATGTTGTGAGCACTTGATCTATAGTATTTTTTCTATCTGATGCTTTGGTTTGCTAATTACTATTTATTCCTTCACTAGCTACATGCTTAGTAAACTCACTCATTTGAAACTGAAAGTAAGCCAGAAACAATCAGATCTCTGTGAGTTCAAGGTTAACTTCATCTACAGAGGAAGTTCATGGTTCAAGGACAGTTGGCATTATAGAGTGGGTCCATCTTTCAAAACCAAGTCAACAGAAATCAACAACAGAAATTGTTCTCTTGAATAATTCCCTGGACTGTACATATAGTGGCTCCTTAATGATTTTTAAAATAAAATAAAATTGTCAGTCTAAAATTAATTTTGATTACTTTGTTTTCACTTTTATCTGAGGCAAAGCTAGTTGGCACCATTAGATAGTGCACTTCCCTATACATGTCCATTCTTGTCATCTCCTATTATATCTGCACAACTTCCAACAGCTGGTCACCACTAAGCATGCCACTCTTCCCTTATAGCCCATGAATGAGTATAAAATTCAATCAAATAATTTATCATTTTAATAACATTAAGAATCATGAAAATGTTTTGAATATCAGTTCAGTCCTCTATCAGAAGGCAGAAAAAATAAAATAAAATAGAATCAGGGCAAAATATCTGGAGTCCTTGAGCCAAAGTTCAGTTGGCACAGCATTTGATCAACCATAACTCATGAAGCTATTGCCTATACAAGTTGAGGATACATGATTATAGCAAAACATGCACATAAAATGTTAGAGTAGCCTTTTTTTTAGAACTGTCAAAAATTCAGGAGCAACCAATGTGTCCTTCAAGAGATGAAAAGATGAACAGATATACCCAGAAAATGAGGAATTTTTTTTTAGAACTAAAAAGAAATAATTTAACAAAATATGCAACTATATAGGTGGAACTTAGATCCATTACATAAACTGAGAGAAATCAAGCTAAAATGGCACATAGTATATAATTGTATAATCAAGAATATAGATTAAAATAGAAAAAGAATGTTTGCCAAGGTGTAAAGGAGAGAAATAAACGAGTGGAAGGACCTCAGGGAATTGTACTGACTGTGGATTTAGTCTTCAAGACACCAACGTGCTATGTACACATCATTACCTATTGGCTCATATCCATAGAATATTCCATAACAGGAGAGAACCTGATTAAAAAATTACAGTCTTTGGATGATGATGATGTATGCATTTATCAGTTGGAAAAATATGCAAACTTGTTTGTTTGATGGTGAGAGAGGCATCTGTATAATCACTACGATGCATTGATATTGCTGTGGGCTTATAATTGTTCTAAATATAGTCTACTATTTTAGATAAATGCATAGAATTCTGTATCACATTATTGTTTCAAAAGAAATGAAATCACTTAATTGAATGCCTTCAGATCACGTTTTGTTTTTGGCAGAAAGCATAATGGAAATATTTTAAAATAAATATTCAAAATTCTCTAAAACTTTTTATAAATTGCTGACTTGAGAACTCTGTTGAAGACTCATATCACAAATTATGGGCATTGAATATCAGCAACTATAAGAGTATATATAAAAGTGTTCCTAATCCATGTTCATATTTTATGATTAAATAGCCTGTGCTCCAATGTTTTTATCTTTTTTCCTTTTTTTACAAAAAATCATAACATTTTAGAGTTTAATAAAAAATTTTGGATTATATAATGTTCATTTAATTTTACAAATCATAAAATAACATTTAATATATTTTTACCTTTTTTCATTTTATAGAAGTCATATAATTTTAGCATTTAAAGAAAAATTTTGGATTATGTAATATTTCTTTGATTTTACAAATTAAAAATAAAGTTTAGTCTAATCTTCCTTTCATAGTTATTCAGATTTCTATGTATATTTTCTCCCAAATACACTTAACATTTTAATAAAGAACATTTATTATAATAGTTTATATATTTTAAATAAATTTTAAAGTAATTGCTTCCCTATTCTTTACTTTTTATATTGAAATAGAATAATGATTTTCACGTCGCCTGATTGAAATATTAGGTCTTTCCTTATTCACAATTAAACTTTATCATATGTGTACATAGAGTGGAGTATTACGGTGGAAACACACACACATAATATTTAAGTATGATGCAACCACTAGAAACCCCCAAAATTAAAGTTACATGATTGCTTCCCTTGATACTGTTATCACTCACCTTGGCATTAATAAACCAATCTCAAAAATCCCTGACCAATAACCACAAAATCCCAAACACTAGGAAGATAAGCCACAAAGAGATACTATTTGAATTCCTATCATTGAATTTTTAATTGTTTCCTTTTCAATCAGCTCCTTTCATGTGATGACCCAGAAAGAGTGAGCGCTACATAGACAAAGAACTTACACAGGTCAACAGGAAAATTACAAAGGAAGAGAGGATAAAGAGATTGCAATTTAATTGTAAAATATTAATAAAAGCCCCTCCTTTTAAGTAGTTCCTTTCTCTCCTTGGGGGATAAGTGTCTCTTTCATATATCAGAAAGCTTTAAATAGATGCATCTTTCATTTCACAGAAGGCCATGGTGAGTAGTGTGTCTCTGTGATTTGCCTATTTGTATTCTTAGTGACTGTAGTCTGCAATTCCTGAAGTCCAAAGAAATTCACTGTATAAAAAGTAATAAAAGGCATCCAGACATGATTAGTGTTCAAATATTTGACTTCTCTCTCCTAGAACCCTAATCTCACTTCATTTTAATAGGAACAACCAGCCTAGGGGGCCCTGAGATGGTAATGATGTCACCATCCCAAGGGCAGGCTTATGTGTGGATTGGTGTGTAAAGGGGAAGAGTCGGGGTTGATTTCAATAGACAATATGACTCATTGCTCTTCTGTGAGTTTTGACATTGCCTTAGAATAAAAATAAAGAAAGATCCTGTTCTAAGCCAGCCTAGACAAAGCAATATTAAATATTTAATTTCCAAAAGCAAATCCTGAGGTCCCTAAGCCCCAGCATGGCTAATGGCCTACTCACTAGTTAGGCTTCATGGGGCAAATGCCACACTCAGAACTAATTTGGCAATAAAATAGAAGGAATTTCTTCAGAAATATTTATAAACACAAGCTACAAAGCACAATATGTACATTTTTTAATGTAAAAATATTCACATACATGTATTTATATGCTATAATGATTGACTAGTGGGTATGTTGTTTATATAAATGATATATAAACAATCAAATCAATCTTAATTTCCTGTGTTTTTGCTCCAAAGAGGAAAGAAAAATTAAGTTAAACAGAAGAAATTAGTTTTCTAACTATAATCTTTCTCTATAACTATTATTATTATATTATATTGCATAATAATAATTATGCAAGAATATATTAAATTTAAAAAATAGTTTTAAGATCTAGAGTAGTTTCTACATGCAAAAATAGGCAATATCTGTATGTAAAAAAAAGTTATTTTGCTCATAGAAGACACTATGTTTGATAATTTTTCAAGGCAGATGTCATTTTTGTTCCTGTCTCTGAACCAAACAGTATAATCTTAGGACCCACACCGTCTTTCCTAATGCACATGTTACTTACATGCCACAGAATCAGTGAAAACAAAACCAACCAAATAAACAAACAAAAAGAGCATGTGCAAATATCCTTTTACATTCTAGAAATCGCAGCCTAGAAATAATATAAACACACCACTTTACTGACATTGTAAAATTATGCAGAGCTTAGTAACAAGAAATTCTCAGAATTGTTAATAGCTGAGCCAGCAATCTTTCTATTATCTGTACAGACAGCAAAACTGTTCATGAAGGTTTGTAGAAGACTAATATATTATCTTGTAGATGTCTCTCTTTTATTCATAAAATAAATGCATTCTGCTTTTTTTGTACACCAAAATCAAGCTCAGATATAATAATTCCAATTCATAATGAGTTCAATATGAGCCAGATTAAATTGATGTTGGTCAGTTAAAGGCCATCATTTAAACCAAAGAAAACAACGTGTCCTTTACGAATGGTGTGAACCGGGAAGCATTTGAAAATGATGAGATGATTCAGATACACTTGAGCCTTGCTTTGGAAAGCAGATGGCCAAAGAGCCAAAGAAGGTCAGCAATTAGTCCTCATCTAAGCTACAGCACCCTGGATGTGCCTAATCTCAGAAGAAAGCAGGTATTTGGGGTTTATGATCAATCATCTGTAGTCATAGATATACACTGAATTCACCAAGTGACAAATGAGATAGCCCAGCCACATGATGCAAAGGAAAAAAAAAAACAATTTGAAAAATCAAAAAGAAGCAAAAGAAATATGATCATGGAGGAAAAAATATGAAGTAAAAATCTAGAAAGTTGGGGCAATGGGAATGAGTCAAACACTAAAGAGAAATTTTTGACAGGCTTTGTGACTAGAAAGGCAAAAGAGAAACCAGAGTCATCCAAGCTATAAAGAAATTTATGGATATCTTGAATGTCAGATAATGAAACTGATCTTGCCTGGTAGATTTTGAAATTAGGCATTGATAGACAAGAAAAAAGGGCATATGTTAAAAACTCATAAAAATGAAAATGGATCAAATTTAACAATTAATTCCAGAGATGTGACTATGAATGGGCCTTCTGGTTTAGATTTCAGAAGTAATGGTGGTGTCTTTGATCGAATTGCTATGTATAGAAGGAATAGCTATAAGGAACAGTTAGATGTTCCTCCCCAGTACCACGATGGACTAATTCGCGTCAAGAAACCTATATGCAGGCTTGGGGCAGACCACCCTGGGCTCCGAGGAGAAAGCATGCTCCTGACCAGGACCATGATTTAGCAGAGTCAAAATACCACCTCACAAGAACTCCTTGGGCTTTGAGGGAAAAAAAATATGAGCTTGGGTGCTAGGAGGACAAGGCATTATTATGGTCAGCAATGTGTGGTGCATTGTGGGAAAGAGAGAAAGAGATAGAATGGTTTATTTTCTGTGGACAGTGGAATATCTAAAGAGATTAATGTGGTGAGAAGCAGACTGAGGTGCATGGCTTAATTGCTCATGTCTAGGTTTCTAGATTCACAGCCTTCATGTATGGTCTATGTTGATATTTGAGGCTCTTGGTAGCACCAAAGGCAGAGAGGTTAGGGATGTACAGAGTTACCTCCACCCCTCACTGGCTGCAACACTGGTCCTGCCCCTTACCAGCTGAAACGTTTAAGAGAAAGATTCCTGTACCTCACCTGGACAGCAAGATAGAGCTGACCCTGTTCACAAGGGCATGAGTGAGCTGTCCCTGAGGGTATGAAAATGGAAGAGCAGGTCATGTCCCTCTTGTCTGGCATAAGGAGGCACGGGTCAGAGAAAGATACCCTCTTCCCCTCAACCCTTAACACCTGCAGCAGGTGACTGATCCTGACCCAACTCCTCACCAGGTGCATCACTTGGGAGAAAGAACTCTGTGTCTTGCCTGAGCGGCACAATAGAGATGATCCTGTAGACAGGGGCATCAGTAAGCCAGCCCTGAGGACGTAAGGGGGCATAGCTGGTACTGCCTCCCTCATCTGCAGTGTAGAGGTTGGAGTGACGGAAAACATGCCCTCTCCCCTTGCCCCTACCATCTTCAACTAGTAAGGGCACTGACCCTCTTTCCTTCACAAACTTGACTTGGGAAAGCAGGCCCTGAACCTTATATGGGCAGCCCATTGGCACTGACCCTGTTGACAGGGGGCACAAATGAGCTACCCAAGAACTGGAGCATGGGAGATCTGGTCCTCTCCCTCATCTGACAGATGGCAGCATGGTAGAGGACAGATGTTCTCCCTGCCTCCTGTCTCACAATGCCTGAGGCAGGTGGGAGAGCTGGCCCCGAGGTCATAAAAGCAAAATCTTTTTGGAAAAGTTGGGAAAACAGGCTCTGCACCCTATCAGGTTAGCACAGTCAAGCCAATTCTGTTAGCACAGGTGTGGGTGAGCCAGCCCCAAAGCTGTGAGTGTGGCATAGATATCCTCACTACTCATCTGTCATGGAAGGTGTTGGCTGGTGGGGGAGAGAGGACCCCTTTACCCCTTACCCTTCACTGTCTATAACAGAAGAGGGAGTGATGATCCCACTTCTCAGATGTCACATTCAGGAAAGAGGCCCTGCTCCTCATCTGGGCAGCACAGTAGAGCTGACTCTGGTAGCAGAGGGACAGGTGAGCAAGTAGTTCCAGAGTGTGTGAACGTGGAATAGCTGCCTATACCCACCTCTTCTCCATTGTTTGGTGAGGGCAAAGGCTCTGCTCTTGCCCTTGCCACCCTTGGTGGGCTAGGAAGCTGATTCTCCTGTGTACTAGCTGCAACACTCTGAAAAGTGGGCCCTACTCCTTACGTGGGCAGTACAGTAGAGCTGACTCTATTACAGCGTTGGGGTGAATCACTTCCAAGCATGGGAGATCTGATTCCCACTCTCATCTGTCATATGGGTGTTTAGTTGGAGAAGGGATGCTCTTCCAACCACTCATCCGCTCTACCTTTCCCCCACCCCTCCCTATGCATTGCTGCCTTTAGTAGGTAGGCAAGCTGGCCCTCAGGTCATAAGAGCAAGGGACCTGTCCCTGCTACTCACCTGTTGTAGCACTTGTGAGAATGGCTCCTATACCTTGCCCTGGCATCATGGGTGTAGGAGTGGGAGAGCCAACCGTAAGGTTATGGAAATAGGACAACTAGCCCCAGTCCTTGCTCATCACTTTGCAAGGAGTGAACTATCAAGGACAATACAAGAGAGCTCACATTGGTGGCAAAGACAGTGGAGAGCTTGTGAGCTGACCACACCTGCAACTACACAGGCCAAGAACCAGAGTTATAAGTTGGTGACCCCAACATCCATCCCATCTATGATCTACTGCAGCATGTGAAGGGGATGGTTCTGCAGATCTAAAGCTGCAGACTTTCCATGACAAGAGGATATCCAAGAAGTCCTAGTGAGAAATCAGCATCTATAGTGTAGAAAAAAACAGAATCCTTGAACCAGACTAATCATTCTTTGCAATGAACACTGAATAAAAACACAGATGGATAAATGTGTTTGGATATGGGTTGCAAGGGCAGAGGGTGAATGCAAAGGGATGGGAAAAAATGATACCAAGATTTATTTTGTGAAAGACACAAAGAATAACTTTAAAAAAGTTAAAAAAGAATGGCTAAATGACAGATAATGTCAAAGGATGGTTAAATATCTATAGCAAGTATATGTTAGGCTATTCACTAGAAACTTCAGATGTGTATACTGAATTCACAGATACAAGTAGCTACCATACAGTGATCAACTCAGGTAACAAGGTCATTAAATACTACATCGAGACTATGACCTTGTTACATAGGACAATTTGTAAAAGATGATTTTTGAACTCTACTCTTAAGATAATAAAGGTGAAAAAATAAATTACAACCTAAAATAAAAGGATGAAAATGATGCATAGTAGACTAATATACTATGTAACTACAAATTATATAATTTATACAATTAGAAAGCTGCAACATATGCAGGGAGATAAGAACTTCTTTTAGCTTTCACCAAATTTCTAAAGTACTGTGAAAAGTTCAATTATAGCCTCAGATTTTGAGGAAAAGACATAGAAAGGTACTCAGTCATAGGCCAGGGAGACTATGTTTTAGTCTTCTGTCAATTTAAAGGTTAAGCAATCTATTTTATTAAATTATCCAGTGTAGGCACATGAATGGATTGAAGGATTAAAAATAAGAGCAGTGAAGAACTATCTGCCCAGTCATGCAGAGCAGAAGTTATGAATGTACAATCAAGGAAAGAGTTCACAAGGGAAAAGACAGAGGTGAAACAAATAACCAAGGCCCTGGCTTCTAAGCATCAGACTGCACAGAAAGTATAAATGGGTGTAGGTCAAAAATCAATGACTGCACTGATGAGAAAGCTCAGCAGGCAGAAACCCTTGCTTTGGAAGCCTGATGACCTGCATTCAGTTCCGAGAAATCTAAGGTGAACATTGAGAACTGACTTCGGAAGATTGTTCTCTGACATCCACATATGCTCTGTTGGATACCTGTGCTGTGCTCATACCCACCCATCTACATACACACTCAGGCACTCACTAACTTTTGAAAAGAAAAACTGTGGCTGAATCTTCTTATATAGTCTGGATCACAAATAGAAGAAGATAGAAGGTTCTATTAAATAGAATCCACAAAATGGAAAACAATAGGACAGGAAGGCAGATTAGACAGTGCATGGTGTCACTGTGTCATTAAGTACAAGTTTTAGGAACTTAATCCTTAAAGTGACAATGTTAGGAGGCAGAGCTAACAGAGATGTTCAGGTCATGACGGCTCTGACCTCATGTAAATCTCTTAATGGCAGTGGTTCAAGAGATCAGGGCAGTTGCTCTATAGACTCCTGGCTCTTTTGCCTTTCACCATACGATGATGCAACATGTGTGGTTTCAGCTGATACAAAACATAGTCATCACACAGACAGAACCTTTCAGTGCCTTGACTAGAGACATCTCAGCCACTAACCTACAAGTCAAAATATCACCCAGTCTCTGGTATTTGCTTCAGGTAAGACAAAATGTGCAGGAGACAAGAACCTCACCAGAAACTAATTGGAAACACTGGATCTAATACCAAAAAGGGAACCTTGCCTATGCACAGGCCAGAATAAAGAGTTAGCTATGGGACTTTGGGATGTTGGTAAGCATATTATTTAAAGATCAGAAAACCAAAAACCCTTGCAATGCTGTCATTCTCGCCATCAACTGCCATTCTTTTTCCTCACACTCAATCCTGAGTAAGCCTACATTGAATACAGATGCATTACACCATCATATTAAAAAAAATCTCATATCTTTGCTCATCAGAGCCAACTTTTGGAAGAAGTTTATGGCAATTTTTTCACTTGTACATTTACCATTACCCCAAACCATTTCTTTTGAAAATATATATTTTATTTTTGTAAATATAGGTGTTTTGTCCCCATTTGTCTATATCACATGCATTGCCTGGTGCCCACAGTGGCAGAAGATGACATTGCATCTCTTAGAACTGAAGGTACAGACAATTGTAAGCCACTATATAGGTGCTCCGGGATCAAACTGAGGTCCTCTGCAAGAGCAGACAGCGAGCTTAACTACTGTGCCATTTCTCCAGCTCTCACAAGCATGTTCTTAACACATCAGAGAAAATACTTTTCTTAGATAAACCACTCTTAACTCTGGTCCTTTCTGCTTGCTTTCTCTGTCTTCTTCAAGTCTTTCCACTCTTGTCTTTGTTGAGCACGCTCTAAAAGAGGGTCTCAATTTGACTGTCACCTGCTGAAAAGGACATCCTTGTGAGGCCTGCTAAAAGGCTCTCCCTGCTGCAGCTCCTGCATCTGTCACTCTACTGGGCTTTCCCTTAGGACTCAGCCATCAATTTATCTTCTATTATTTATGTGCTCTCTAATTTACTCTCTGTTTGACCACAACCATGTACTTCCATAATAACTGAAATTTCTTCTTCCTCTATCACTTTTATGATCTCACTTGCTCAAAAAGAGAATGGCTCATAGCAAGAATACCATACAGAATAATATTAATAGTACATAGTGCTTATGCTCACAGAGCTCCATTCATTTTCCCCGATGGCTACAGGTTTGCAGGTCTGTATGGATTGGTGACTGTGAGGTTTTGATCCATAGGATTGGGTTTATAAAAGTTTGCAAGCATGAGGCTTACTTGAAGAGATACTAAGAGAGATATAGAAGGCAGAGAAAGGGTGAAACCAATGAGTACACCTGGAAGTAAAGGATGACCCAGGATGTCATACATCGGATTGCTTATGTCCATTTAGAAAGGGATATGATAGTTTGTGCAGCAAATGCACATGAACTACCAAAACAAAACAAAAAATGCCCGACAAACTATGTTGCAGCCTATTGTACTGCCCCATTGTACTGCCTTAACATGCCCTGCGGGTATCTCAATTGTTTTGGCTTGCACAAGATCCCACTCTAGGGCTTAGGAGGATGTCAGAGTCCTTGAGTTCAAGACCAGCTTATGCAATTTGGCACAATTTTTTTTTTGTTTAATAGCAATAAATTAGCAAGAGAATGTGATCTCGAATCTATTTAGCTTTCTTCCGTTGATTGAAAATTAATCAGCGCATTAATGGGTCAGTGGGACCATAGGACTGTATGCTCCCTGCCCAGGGAGGGGATGGGGAGTTGCAGAGGAAAAAAAAAAAAAAAAGTGACCAGATGTGTTGGGAGGGGGAGGAGACCTTGAATAAGGATATACAGGGATGGAAAAAAAAAAATTCAGAGGGAAAGATGAACACAAAGAAAATATAGGTGTAGCAATC